>JARQOD010006612.1:11670-42169 GCA_033576555.1 Oophaga sylvatica | reverse complement strand
GAAATTCAGAAATTTAGCTCATCCCCTAAAAACAAATCTGGCGGGGAACCGGGTTTTCCCAACAAAACCCGCAAATGGTAGCAATACTCCGAACTTCGGGCAACGATCCCCACAGACAATTTAAACCCATTCAAAAAAAAAAATCCTCCTCAACCCAAGTACAGGGGGAAAAAAAAAATAAAAAACTCTGACAACTCGAAAATTTCTTTCTTTCACACTTTTTTTCCCTTCGGAGACCATATAAATATCAGTTTTTAGGCCGGGATACTGTTATAAAATTTGGGAGCTGGGGAAGGGGGAAAAAAGGGGCAATACCCCAAAAAGGTGAATCTTTTGGTTCAGTACCCTACAACCCCACAACAAAAGGCAGCCGGGAGCACCTACGGTCCAAGCCTCGCACACCTAGAACAACCACCAAAGATAGAAAAGAAAACACTCCCCCCCCCCCAAACCCCAAAGAAATAGGCCCCCCCAAAAACTTAAATGGGGTTAGACAAGAAAAATACAACACAACAGAAAATATAGAGCAAACTTGGGGGCCCAACTTCCTAACAAAAAAGGAGGGGTCATTATTTGCAACCAAAAAACCCAAAAAAAAAACCAACACCTAATTGCAAAAACACCTAATCACACCTTAAAACCACCAAAATTTATTCCTGGGAAAAAAAACAACCCCCCCACAAAAAACTGAAAAGGCAAATGAACAAACAACTACGAATAAACGAAGAGCAAAAACCCCCGGGGGACCTGGACCCCCACAAAGTGCGACAAAAATGCAAAAACAAGCACAAAAAAATAAAAAAGAAAATGCTTTCTTTACAGAAAATGCAGGCCAAACAGCAACTTCAAAGGAACCAAAAACAAAATTAGACCAAACAATTGATCACAACAACCCGATGGGGGGAACCCCCTTAAAAAAGCCCAAAACATAAACCTGATCCCCAATTTTACAATCTTCATTAAAAATTTTCAACGTTTGAACCCCAAGGGAGCTTCTGCCAGAATTCATTTCCACACATTACAACAGTACCCCCCCTTGGGGGGGGTCACCAACCCCTTTTGGGGGGACCAGCGGTCGGGAATGACTCTGTATACGCACGGAGGTTTTCTACATGGACCCCAAAACAAACACCCAAAATTGTCCCCTGACCATAACCTCTCCATTAAAACCAAATTTTTAGTTTCCTCAGAAAAACGAAAACCCCAATTTTCTCAACCAAAAACTTAATTGCCTCAACCAAAACAGTCCCCGGAGGCACACCCAAAGGGAACCACGGCTCACAAACCTCTTAAAAAAGGATTGGGACATTTTTAGGATTAAATTCCCTGGAAAAGAAACAAAAGGAAACGGGATTAAGAATCCCATGTTTATAAGGCCAATAACCTGGGCAAACTGGAAGCAACTCTCAAAGGGTTTTTTTCCTGGGGACAACCAACCAACCCCATTCAAACCGGGGGCCCATCAGTCCTACCTATCCGGTTGGCAAACCGCTGGGCCCTCTCCGAGGGGGACAACCTCTCCCTACCTGGCCCAAATCCCCCGCAAAACGCTCCCAACAGAGTCAACACCTGGAAGCAAACCCGTCGCCCCTGAAGAAAATCAGGGTAAACCCAAAATTTTGCAAAAAAAGGAGAACAAGTTGCAGGGGCTAGCCCATTATTAAGGGCAAACTCACCAAAGGAAAAAAGAACCCTCCCCGATCACAACCAAAGCATCCAAATCCCCAAATTTTGTGGTTTTTTCTCTCTTTTCCATGGGGTAGAGAAAACTGAGGGAAAGACAATTGAACACCAAGTTTAGAACAAAATGTCCTCCAAAATCGGGGAAAAACGGCCCTCTTCAACACAATGTTCTCAGGAACCGGTAACCGAACCACGGGGAAGAAAAAAAGGGACCAATTCGGGGGGAAGGGGAACTTAGGTAAGGGACAAAAGTACATTTTGGGGAAAAACCATCACAAATCACCCGATAACGTCCATTTCTGAGAAAAAGGAGGCGGAAAAGAAATCCTGAGAATGGGCCAGGTCCTTGGCAAGGCAAGGCTCACAAACCCCAGGCGATACAAGGCTTGGAGCAGGCAAATCCCCAGCTGCAAAAAATTCCCACGTCACAGACAAAGAGGCCCCCAAAAGGGCCGACAACCAAATCTCTGGACCAAAAATTCCGGTGACCGGCCAAGCAACAATGAACCAGACAACACCTTTTTTTCCCCCGGCGGACAAACATTTCCCATAGGGGGGAAATTCGGTTAAAACCCCGACACCCTTTCCAAACCAGTCCCCAAATTGGGGGAGATGGGGGGAAAAACACACCCTCTTTAAAAACATAGGTCAAAACCGGAGAGTCAGCAAGGGAAACCCCGAGGGGTCCCTTTAAATCTATCCGGAAAAAAAGGAAACCCCAAAATTAAAAGTGGAAAAAAAGGGGCCCCCCCCCGTCTAGGTTTAATCGCTTGGTGATTCCTAAACCAGTTCTTAGGGGCCCTGAGGACCCCACCGATGTTTGGCTCCCTCCAGCCAATGCTCCACTCTTTCAAATGCCACTTCATGGCCAATAACTCCCGATAAAAAAAAAACCCCCGTCATAATTACGTTCCGTGAGAAAATTTCGAGAGAAAAAGGGACAAGGGTTTTCTCTAGGGTCCTGATCCCCGGGACAAACGGCACCTGCCCCAATCTCAGAGGCATCACCCCCACCTGAAACGGCAGAGAAACAACAGGCTGCCGTAGAACAGGAGCAAAAATGAATCTCTGCTTAAGTTCCTGAAATGCAGAACTGCCTCAGGAGGTCCAATTCACCACATCGAACCCTTTTTGTCAGATCAGTCAATGGTTTAACAATACCAGAGAAATTACCAATAAATTTAGATTAAAAATTGGCAAAACCCAAAAATCTCTGAAGAGTCTTCATGAAGTAGGTTGAACCCAATCACAGATGGCCTGAACCTTGACCAGTCCATTTCAATAACAGACGAGACAAAATGAATCCCAGAATTCAGATCCTCTGTACGCCAAAAAGACACTTTGATCCCTTCATCATACAGTGCATTCACTCTCAAATCTGGAACACCGTCCGAACATGTTTCACATGAGAGTCCCACATTGGAAAAAATCAAGAAATCATGCCAAATAAACAATCAGAAATTTATCCACAAAATCCCTGAAAATTGCATTCATGAAGGATTGGAAGACGGAAGGGGCATTAGTAAGCCCAAAAGGCATCACTGGGTACTCAAAAGGGCCCCTCTCAAGGGTATTAAAACGCCGTCTTCCATTCATCCCCGTGCTTAATGCGAATAAGGTTATACGCCCCCCTAAGGTCAAGCGGGTAAACCAACTAGCACTTTTCACTCTGGAAAATAGGTCTGAAATCAAAGGTAACGATATTGATATTTAACAGTGATCTTATCGGGAGGCATAATCAATACACGGCCTCAATGAACCACCCTTTTTTGGGCCACAAAAAAAAAAAAAACGGCGCCCAAGAGTGAAGAGGATGGTCTGATATGACCCTTCTCCAATGACTCCTTGATATAAGATCGCATAGCATCGCGTTCAGGTACAGATAAATTAAAAAGGCGACCTTTAGGAAATTTACCATCGGGCATTAATTCAATAGCGCAATCGTAGCTCCTGTGAGGGGGCAAGGATGCAGATTTACTTTCACTAAACACACCCAAAAAATCAGTCAAAAGTCAGGGACATCCTGAGACTGGCGAGAGGCAGAAAAAACAGGAGTTTTCAGTTTTAACACATTGGCAGCCCCAACGGTCACAGACACAGATTTCCAATCCAAAACAGAATTATGAGGCTAACCAAGGAAAACCTAGTACAATAATGTCATGCAGATTATGCAGCACCAGAAATTTGCAACTCTCCTGATGATCTGGTTCAAACCCTCATTATCACCTGAGTAGAAAACGGGTTTATTCTCCCCCCAAAGGGGTAGAATCAATGCCCAGTAGGGGAATAGGACTTCCGCGGGGGTATCATGGGAAACCCACAATGTTTGGCAAAGTCAAAATCTATCAGGTTAATAGCTGCTCCTGAATCAACAAAAGCCTGAGCAGAAAATGTGGACAGGGAGCAAATCAGGGTAACAGTCAACAGAAATTTAATCTGAACACTACCCAAACAACTGAGCATGCAAAACGTCTTCCCCGTTTTAGGGCAGACAGAGATAGCATGGGAAGCGTCACCACAGTAGAAACATAACCCATTGCGCTTGCGAAACTCATGACGCTGAGTCCCAGAAGTCACTCCATCACACTGCATGACTCAGGCTGACTCACAAGGCAACACTATCTCACGCATACCTCTGCGCTCACGCAAACGTCTGTCAATTTGAATAGCCAAAGACATAGAATCATTGAGACCAGAGGGAACAGGAATCCCACCATAACGTCCTTTACTTTTTCTGACAGACCCTTTCGAAAAAGGGCTGCCAAGCATCATCATTCCATTTGGTCAGGACTGCCCACTTTCGAAATTTCTGACAGTACAACTCAACATCTTCAAGACCCTGATTTAATGCCAACAATGTCTTTCAGCTTGATCAGTGACATTAGTTTCATCGTACAAGAACCCAAGAGCCTGAAAAAATACATCAATATCATTTAAAACAGGATCCCCAGGTTTCAGGGAAAAGCCCAATCCTGAGGGTCGCCGCGCAGCATGGAATGACAATAAACCTGCTGTGCCGCGTTCCCTGAGAACTTAGGCCTTAAGGCTAAAAACAACTTACAGTTATTTTTGAAATTAGAAATTTAGACCGATCACCCAAAAAACAAAATCTGGCATGGGGATCCTAGGTTCCACACCTGGCAACCCAGCAAGATAGGTAGCAATACTCCGAACCTCAGTGGCAAGCTGATCCACATGGCCAAACAACTGTGCAAACTCCATTGAGAGGAAAAAAAAATTCCTCCTGAGCACCCAGAGAAAAAAGGGAAAAAATGCAACAAATAAAAAAAAAAATTTCTGACAACTCCCTTTTTTCTTTTTCCTTTTTACTATTTTTCCCTTCTGTTGAGTACCATATAATTTTCAGTTTTGGCCGTTATACTGTTATGTTTCAGTAACTGAGGAGAAATGGCAAAAAAAATAGCAAAAGCAGTAATACACCAGAGAGGCTGGAACCTATTGGATTGCAGTAACCTGAACTAACCACACAACTAGAGGTAGCCGTGGAGCGTTCCTAAATTGATCCTAGACGCCTCGTCACAGCCTAAGAGATAACTAAACCTAAAGGCAGAAAGATGAAAGCTATCTGCCCCGGAGCAGATCCCCAAAGAAAATAGGAAGCCCCCAAACATGTAATGGCGGTTAGACAAGAAAAAAAGCACAGACACAAACAGAAAATAGAATGAGCAAACCTGGGGCCCAATTTGTCTAGACAGAAAAGTATAGGAAAGAATTCTGACTGCAATCCAACAAAAACCCTAAACAAAAATACCAACACTTCTGATTGCCAAAAAACTGAGATCACACGACCTCTTCCACCTAAATCAGATCTCTGGTGTAACAAAACGCTATTCAGCAAATTAAAAGTAACAAAAGAGCAAAGCAAAAGTGCAGACACAAACGGAGCACAATTGTAGCGCCAGACCCCCAAAAGGGGACAGGCTGCAGTCCACTACAGGCAGCAAACCAGCAAGAAAATCAAACAGAGAAAAAAAAACAGCAAACACTTATCTGAAGGAGAGCAGGAAACTAGCAGTGCTTCAAGCAAGACCAGAAGAACAATTAATAACCGGCAAGGCTGCGGGAAAACAGCAACTTATATCCTACCATTCAGCGCCAGCTGAAGCCCATTCATTAATCAGTTCATACCTCAGCAACCACCGGAGGAGCCCCAGCTCAGAAGCTGCCTCCAGCATATTCACAACAGAGCTCTTTTCACATACCATGTCTGGGTTATCAATCAAATCCTGAATTCCCCATCCAAGATGAATATGACATGGAGTGCACTGATGCACAGCCAGTGCTATCTGATTCTGCTGGTGCATTCACCCAGAGCAATACATTGCCCTCGCAGTCATACTGAGCCAGAATCTGACCCTGATGAAACTCACGTTCACCTTCCCGCATACTCTAACATTTTACACGGTGACACAGAGGAAGGTGCAGATGAAAATGAAGAGGAGGTGATGAATGATCCAGTTGTTGACCCGAATTGGCATCCATTGGGGGAAGAGGTGCCGCTGGCAATAGCTCAGAAGAGGATGAGGATCCACGGCAGGCATCGACATCGCAGCTGCGGTTATTTGGCAGACCCGTAGCAGTCCAAAAACGTGTTAAAAAGCAAAAAGAGTTGCAGGACAGCTTGTCCAGATGATCAAATTAGCACAGCGTGCAAGCCCTGAAAATTTATCCCATAGTAGAAGAGTGCAGTGTGGCACTTTTTTGACCAAAATCCTATTGATGAGGCAAAGGTTATCTGTAAGAAGTGCGGAAGGACCTTTATCCGAGGGAAAAATCTCCGAAATTGAATACCAGTTGCATGCTTAGACATTTAAACACCATGCACTTACAAGCGTGGACGGACTACAAAACCTCACTGGCTTTGAACGCCTACATTGCCAAACTGATCTCATTAGAGATGATGCCCTTCCGTTTGGTTGAAAGCGTGGCGTTCCGAGAGCTCATGGCCTACACTGTCCCACACTATGACCTACCCATCGGCACTTCTTTTCTAGAAAAGCCATCCCTACCCTCCACCTGCATGTGAAAGACTGCATTGTCCATGCACTCAAACAATCAGTGAGTGGAAAGGTGCACCTCAGAACAGATGCATGGGCCAGTAGGCATGGCCAGGGCCGTTTCGTGTCCATCTCTGCGCACTGGTTAATGTGGTGGATGCAGGGTCCACAGGGGACAGCGGTGATGGGACAGTACTGCCTAGCCCAGGTATAGGCAACAGTTGGCTGTAGGCATTCCATCCTCTTCCTCCTCCAGAAGCAAAAGCTCGTCGACAGAGCGCAGTCGCACGAGCACTCCATCTGCAGCTGCCAGTGTTGCACACGAGGTGTCCCACTATCGATCAGCTAGTGGTAAGCGTCAGCAGGCTGTTTTAAAAGATGATGTCTTTGGGCGACAACAGACACACCATGGAGGTACTGGCCGATGACTTGAAGAGAGAAACTGAGTCATGGCTGGGCAGTCTACATCTTGAGCCAGACAAGGTTGTCATGATAACGGCAGTAGTATTGTAGCAGCCATAGCCCTGGCAAAACTCAGACACATACCTTGCCTGGCTCACACCTTGAACCTGGTAGTGCAGTGCTTCTTAAATAATTTTCCGGAGTTAACAGCCCTGCTCCATAAGGTGCGAAGACTGTGCATGCACATACGTCGCTCGCCCATAGACTCCTGTGGTATGCAGAGGCAGCCATGATCGCTCCACCTCCCCAAGCACCACCTAATCATAGACGTTGCAACAAGGTGGAACGCCACCATGCACATGGTTGAGAGGCTGTGCAAACAAATGCAGGCTGTAATGCATTTGTGGGAGGATCCACGGGCAAGCAGTTTGAGGGCGGACATGGAGTTGTCGGGTGTGCAGTGGTCAAAGCTGAAAGACCTCTGTAAAGTCCTTCAGTGTTTCGAGGAATGCACACGGCTGGTAAGTGCAGACAACGCCATCATAAGCATGAGCATCCCACTTATGCGTCTGCTCATGCAAACTTTGACACACATCAAGAGTCAGGTGTCTGCAGCGGAGGAGGAGGAGGGAAGCCTTCATGACAGTCAGGCATTGTCTGCTCAGGGAACTGTCCTGGACGAGTTAGAAGAAGAGGAAGAGGAGGATGAGGGGGATGATTATTTTGGGGAGTATGATGATTCTCAGGGGCAAGAAAAATGTTGGCTTGCCAAGGTCAGGTACATGATTTGTGCGTGAATGGAGGGATGTGGATTTGGCAGAAAGTGCTCCTCCACCCACCACTGGCAGTGCATCATTGACGCCTGGAACATTGGCCGACATGTGTGATTATGTCTTGTGGATCCTTAAAAGGGATCCCCGCATTGCCAAAATTATGAAGGATGACGACTACTGGTTGCTCAGCATCCTCTATCCACGCTAAAAAGGCAAGTTACAGAACATCATGCCACAGGAGAACCTAGATCTAATATTGGCGAACACACAAGCAACGAAAACCGTTACTCGCATTCCCAGCACACAGCAGCGGTGCAGGATCTACCACGAGCCGTACTGGGCAACATGGAAGAGGTGTTCGTGGTGCACACAGCCGAAGTGGCGTTGGTGACAGGGGTTTCATGACCATGTTGTGGTCTGATTTCTCGAGTCACGCTAACATGACTGGTAATACTGAATCGATTGCAACAGACAGGAGACAACAGTTGTCAACTGTGGTTCAAAATTACCTCTCCTCCCCTATCGATGTTCTCCCTCACAATTCATTCCCCTTTGACTACTGGGCCTGTAAACTGGACACCTGGCCTGAATTGGCACAATATGCCTTACATGAGCTCGCTTGCCCTGCTGGTAGTGTGCTATTAGAAAGATCTTCAGTGCTGCTGCATCAATCCTGACAGAAAAAAGGACCCGGCTGTCGATCCAAAATGTTGGTGATCTCACCTTCATTAAAATGAACCATGCCTGGGTTTCAAAGGATTTTGTACCACCTTCCCCTGATGACACATAGGTTGCCAGCAAAATGGCTCGCTTTGTCCTCCTCTTCCTCCGACTTCTCCAATTTCTCCATTTGCAGATGCTGAATGTCCAGCCTATATCTCAACATATGCCAGTTTTTTCACCTCCGTAACTGGCTGTCCCCCCCCTCAGGGCGGTGTCAGCACCTGGAGCACCCGGGCAAGTGCTGGGGTCCTGAGCAGGTGGGGCGCCCACTCGCCATCAGAGATACCGGCGTACTATGAGGGGCCCTGTGCCAGTACTGGCCCCCACGAGTGTGCCCCCCTGCTTGCTCAGGGCCCCAGCACTTGCAATACTTACCTCTCTCTGTTCCACCGCTGTGACGTCTACCGGGTTTCCTGACAGTGACATTCAGGTCAGAGAGCGCGATGACGTCACATCTGTGTGCCCTCTGCCTGAACAGTCACAGTGCAGAGCTGGAAGATGGCGACGAGGAGTCCAGAGTAGAGCAGTGCCCAGCGAGGAGAGGTATTTCATTTTTTTTAATGGTGGGAGCATTATACACTGGAGAAATATATATGGGGCCCATCATACACTTGAGCATCATAGATAGGGCCCATTATACACTGGAGCATCATTCATGGGGCACATCATATACTGGAGCATCATATGGGGCCCATTATATATGGCGCATCATATGGGGCACATTTTTTATGGAGCATCACATGGTGACCATTATATATAGAACATTGTATATGGGGACCATTATATTTGGAGCATTATATGGGGCTGATCACACACTGGAGCATCATATATGGGCCCTTCATATACTAGAGCATCATATGGGGTTCATCATTTATGGGGCATCATATAGGATATTATATATGGAGCATCATATGGAGCACATATGGGGCCTATTCTATATGGAGCATTATATGGAGCCCATTCTGTATGGAGCAATATATGGGGTTCATTATTCTGTATAGAGCAATATATGGGACTCATTATTCTGTATGGCGCACTATGTGGTGCCCATAATACTGTATGGAGTAATATACTGTCCGTTTTTTGAGCTATTGTAGAATTTAAAATATATATCACTCATGTAATGTAAGAAGTGAAGTATTTGGCATTGTACTATACCTATATTTCTCTGTCGTATCGGAGCATCATGAATTGTGGTATGTGTTAAAGGGGCCCACTGAGACTCTTTGGCCCGGGGCCCACAAAAACCTGGAGCCAGGACTGCCCCCCCACAACTTTAGCCAAATAATCCCCAGTTTTCAATGCATTACTATTGTTATAAAGTAAATTAAGGTTGACAAGCTTAAGTAATAAGAATTGATGTAGTTGGCATTGAAATGGGCACTGTAGGTGTGTTTACTGTACTCCACTCCCTGCCAACTTTTCTTACCCATTAACTTGCATTGGTTTAGTATTTTCGACTCCGACCCGACCTTTTCTGTTAGTCGGCCGACTTAGTTCGACTCGACTTTTGAGAAAGTCGGGTTTCACGAAACCCGACTCGACCCTAAAAAAGGCAAAGTCGCTCATCTCTACTTATGACCATGTGATATTTCAGTTTTTCTTTTTTAGCAAATTTGCAAAAATTCCTACATTTCATTTTTTTCAGTCAAGATGGGATGCAGAGTATACATTAAAAAAAAAAATTAACTTTTTTGAATTTACCAAATGGCTGCAATGAAACAGAGTGAAAAATTTAAATGGGTCTGAATAATTTCCGTACACACTGTAGGTTCAAACAGAAAAAGGTATGTGGGAAACTGAAACCTCTGTGACGAACAGCCAAACTCTGCTTACAAGGTGAAGTTATATGAGTTGTAGTGCATCAGCAAACCTATCTCAAGTAAACACTTCAAAACAGACTGGGGTTTCAAAATGAGCTGTTCAAGCTGTTTTGATAAGCCACCAAGAAATGGACAATGTTGAGAACAGTAGACACAATGTCAATCCAAGGAAACACTACAGGAGATTTCATGCTTACTTCCAAATCAAAAGAGGGCTAGCAGCGCCATCAGAACTGACAGCAACCAGTAAGACATAGCTTCTTCGATATATTGTTAAGTGAAGTCTGGTCAGAAATGGTCTTCTCGATAGAAATGCAAGCAAAAAGACATACCTTTGACATGGAAAAAAGGCCAAGTGACTTAACTATGTGACAACACCAGAACTTGGGTGCTGCAAAATGTTAACAGTTGCTCTAGACTAATGCACCAAATTTGTGCTTTAATAGAAGGCAATTTGCTTGCCAAAGGGCTGGAGAGCAGTACATTAATGAGTGTCTGAAGGCAGCAGTGGTGCATGATGCAGATTTCTTGCAAGTTTAGGCCTTCATTCAAGCAAATAGAGTAGGGTTTGGTCAGAATTATGGTGTCCATAATGCTAATAAATGCAGGCAGATACTTATCCATCATGCCTCTTTAATCGGGTAGGCGTCTGATTCTCTCCAAATTTATCCTGCAGCAGGACAATAGCACCAATTATGCAACCAATGTCATTAAGAGCTTTTTTCAACATAAAGAAGAGTCTGTCTGGGATTAAATAAAGAGACAGAAGGATTTCTACAAATGTTACATCAACAGCAGATCTGTGGTTTGCTCCCGAGTTCCTTCAAAAACTGTGTACAAGTGTACCAAGAAGAATTGATGTTGTGTTGAATACAAAGGTTGGTCACACAAAATATTAATTTGATTTAGATTTCTCTTTCATATTATCACTTTGCATTAACAGTCACTTTATATTTACATACACATGTCCTAAAAGTAGATTGAGAACTAAATCAAACAAATGAGGTAAACATTTTAGAAACTGCAATTTTTTTCAATAATTTAATGCCACATTTATGAGTGGCTAAAGTATGGGAACCTTTACTTTCAGTATCTGGAGTGACTCCCTTGTACAGCAATAGTTGCATTTAAATATTTCTGATAATTGTTGATTAGCTCTGAACATCGGGTTGAAGGAATTTTAGCCCAGTAGTGCCAACAAAACAGTTTTACTATGTTTGTGGATTTTCATTGAATCTTTTGGTATAATTCATAATTACTTGAGCACCAATGAAGGTAAGTAGAGATGAGCGAGCGCTAAAATGGTAAAATGCTCTAATATTTGAATAGAGCTACTCCTAATGCTCGGATGCTCATTTCGAGTAACGAGTATAATGAGAATCAATAGGAAATCCGAGCATTTTTCTAGCAGACCATACAAGGAGGTCTGGGGGGGCAGAGAAAAAATTGAAATGGATGGATCAAGTGCTTAATGGAAGGAGAAAATATAGGGGAAGATACATGGAAGCATCTGACTCCCAGATCGCTGCTGAGAACAATGAAGTTCCACTTTTACTCTACTTTAAGATCTGACAATAAAACATTCAAATCGCTGAGAAATTGGAAATTACAGGAAAAAAATGTTAAAAAACATTCTTTCCTCTATATTTACTTGCATGTAAGGAAAAATTTTAAATCAATTAAAAAAAAATAATTTAAGCAAACCAAAATTGAAATTTGTATTAATAAATTTAAAATTTCAGTGTAATTTGTGAAGGAAGCACAAATTACCAAAATGTGATGTAAGAGGGACACCCTGTTTCAGACTTAAAGTAGAGCCTAACACACATTTACGGACATCTACCGCCATGACCTAGCAAAAATCCTATGCATTTTCAAGCCTAAATGACAACATTTCTAAGACAAACTGCCGGGAAATTTGCCCATTTAGCATTTAGACTTGTGGGTGGGTGGCAGAGAACTTTCTTTTTGTACAAAGGCATGGAGTAGGGACTGCTGAACTCTTTGCTAGGACAGTTTTTTTGGAAGTGCCTGATGGTGCCTCAGAATGTTCAAGGACAGGTGCAGGGCAGGTGGCATCTGCACCAGTGTCATGTGCAGGGGATTGGGAAGCAACTGGCATAGGGAAAGAGGCAGTGGTTTAACCTGTTGGCACCAATCGTGGACCCAGGCATTTGGTCCATCAAGTTGGGTGCTTAAATGATATGTGCCTGATCATGCTAGTGGTCCTAGTCATTGGAAAAAATCAAGATATCATCCAAATAAACAATCAGAAATTTATCCACAAAATCCCTGAAAATATCATTCATGAAGGATTGGAAGATGGAAGGGGCATTAGTAAGCCCAAAGGGCATCACTAGGTACTCAAAATGCCCCTCTGGGGTATTAAATGCCATCTTCCATTCATCCCCATGCTTAATACAAATAAGGTTATACGCCCCCCTGAGGTCAAGCTTGGTAAACCAACTAGCACTTTTCACTCTCGAAAACAGGTCAGAAATCAAGGGTAACGGATATTGATATTTCACAGTGATCTTATTCAGGAGGCGATAATCAATGCACGGCCTCAATGAACCATCCTTTTTGGCCACAAAGAAAAAACCGGCGCCCAAGGGTGAAGAGGATGGTCTGATATGACCCTTCTCCAATGACTCCTTGATATAAGATCGCATAGCATCGTGTTCAGGTACAGATAAATTAAAAAGGCGACCTTTAGGAAATTTACCACTAGGCACTAATTCAATAGCGCAATCGTAGCTCCTGTGAGGGGGTAAGGATGCAGATTTACATTCACTAAACACATCAGAAAAATCAGTCAAAAAGTCAGGAACATCCTGAGACTGGCGAGAGGAAGAAAAAACAGGAGAGCCAGCATTAACACATTGGCAGCCCCAACTGGTCACAGACACAGAATTCCAATCCAAAACAGGATTATGAATCTGCAACCAAGGGAAACCCAGAACAATAATGTCATGCAGATTATGCAACACCAGAAATTTGCAACTCTCCTGATGATCTGGTTCAACCCTCATTATCACCTGAGTAGAAAATTGGGGTTTATTCTCCGCCAAAGGGGTAGAATCAATGCCCAATAGGGAATAGACTTCCGCAGGGGTATCATGGGAAAGCCACAACGTTTGGCAAAGTTGAAATCCATCAGGTTAATAGCTGCTCCTGAATTAACAAAAGCCTGAGCAAAAAATGTGGACATGGAGCAAATCAGGGTAACAGTCAACAGAAATTTAGTCTGAACACTACCCAAGACAACTGAGCATGCAAAATGTCTTCCCCACTTAGGGCAGATGGAAATAGCATGAGAGGCATCACCACAGTAGAAACATAACCCATTGCGCTTTTGAAATTCATGACGCTGTGCCCCAGAAGTCACTCCATCACACTGCATGGGCTCAGGAGCTGGCCCACAAGGCAACACCATCTCACGCATACCTCTGCGCTCACACAAACGTCTGTCAATTTGAATAGCCAAAGACATAGAATCATAGAATCAGGAATCCCACCATAACATCCTTTAAATTCTCTGACAGACCCTTCTGAAAAAGGGCTGCCAAAGCATCATCATTCCATTTGGTCAGGACTGCCCACTTTTGAAATTTCTGACAGTACAGTTCAGCGGCTTCACAGCCCTGACTTAACCCTCCGTCACATACAATAGGCCTGACAGGCACATTTCTTTTACTTTCATTTCTCCTTCCTCACCAGATTGTGAGGAAATCCCCTCCCTCCAGGTAGTCTACTGTCTCTAGCAGCTCTGTGAAACCTCATACCACAGTTGGATTGCAGAGCTTCAGGAGGACAGATATAACTGCGTTAATCTCTCAGGCTCATTGTATGTGAACACGTCACACTCAATAAGGTTGGTATTTTATGTTTTTATTCATCACAATTGTTTAGTTAGCTTGTTTTATGAATGTATAGATCAGATGTGCTCAACTTTAGTGTTGAGCGATACGATACCGCAAGTATCGGGTATCGGCCGATATTAGCTCTATCGGCCTTTCGATACTTAGTTCCGATATTTTCGTCTTATCGGATACCGGAATCGGGATTGTCACTGTCACTGTCAGTGTCCGTCGGTCGGGTCTGTCAGGAGTCAGCGGCACTTACCTGGCAGAAGACTCCGGCGGTCACGGGCTGGACTGCTTCATGGCCGCCATCATCTTTCCCCGGCGGTCACATGCAGTTTCTCGCGATAACTGCAGTGACTGCTGGGTAATCCCGGCCGTAAAGCAGTCAGTCCGATGACGTCACTGCCGGGGAAGCAGGTAATCAGCTGTGCTGCGTCGCGATGACAGGCTCTGCCTGTCATTGCGATGTAGCAGAGCTGGATCGTCGTGGGACTGTCGTTACTATGGACTGCGTCGGACAGGTGGTATACTGTTGGTTTGTTTTTTTTCTTTTTTTACAGGAGATCGATGGCGTCGCAGGAATGAGTGTATAATAAAATTAATGAAAACTGTGTTGTCTCTTTTATTTCATTAAAAGAGCTAACACGGCTAACACGGTACGAAGATACACATCTTTCCTATATCATTATTTCATTAAAAGACTTTTTTCTTGCTTTGTCTTTTTTTATACATTTAATAACTTTGGGATTAATAATGGATCGGTGTCTTATTGACACCTCTCCATTATTAACCGGGCTTATTGTCACCGTGCAATCAACGGTGACATTAACCCCTTATTACCCCACTTGCCACCGCTACAGGGCAGTGGGAAGAGCCGGGTAAAGTGCCACAATTGGCACATCTTTTGATGCGCCAAATGTGGGGCTGCTGTAGCCTGGTATTATCAGGCTGTTGAGGGCCAAAATCCATGGGCCTTGACAGTCTTTTAATACCAGGCCGCAGCAGTCTGCATTTTACTTGGCTGGTTAACAAAAATAGGGGGACCCCTACGCCGTTTTTTTTTCGAGGGGATCCCCTATTTTTGTTAACCAGCCAAGCTAAGCAGACTGCTGTGGCCTGGTATTTTCAGGCTTGCAAGGTCCATGGATATTGGATCCTTAACAGCCTGAAAATCCAGGCCTCAGTGGTCTGCTTCATCTGGCTGGTTAACAAAAATAGGGGGGACCCCACGCCAATTTTTTTCGAGGGGATCCCCTATTTTTGTTAATCAGCCAAGATATGCAGACTGCTGTGGCCTGGTATTATCAGGCTGGCAAGATCCATGGATCTTGGCTCCTTAACAGCCTGAAAATCCAGGCCTCAGCGGTCTGCTTCATCTGGCTGGTTAACAAAAATAGGGGGGACCCCACGCCAATTTTTTTCGAGGGGATCCCCTATTTTTGTTAATCAGCCAAGATGTGCAGACTGCTGTGGCCTGGTATTATCAGGCTGGCAAGGTCCATGGATCTTGGCTCCTTAACAGCCTGAAAATCCAGGCCTCAGCGGTCTGCTTCATCTGGCTGGTTAACAAAAATAGGGGGGACCCCACGCCAATTTTTTTCGAGGGGATCCCCTATTTTTGTTAACCAGCCAAGATATGCAGACTGCTGTGGCCTGGTATTATCAGGCTGGCAAGGTCCATGGATCTTGGCTCCTTAACAGCCTGAAAATCCAGGCCTCAGCGGTCTGCTCCATCTGGCTGGTTAACAAAAATAGGGGGGACCCCACGCCAATTTTTTTCGAGGGGATCCCCTATTTTTGTTAACCAGCAAAGATAAGCAGACTGCTGTGGCCTGGTATTATCAGGCTGGCAAGCAGGGTCGGACTGAGCCACCGGGACACCGGAGAAACCTCCGGTGGGCCCCAGCACCTGCGTGGTGGGCCCTGATTTGAAAGGATAGGTCGCGGGGCAGAGGGGGCAGTGGCCCCGGGCCCCGCGCTCTGAGGGGGCCCACCCGGAGCTACGCTACAGTAACTGTATCGGCGTGCACAGCACGCCGATACAGTTACATTCTGCGGCAGAGCAGGGAGAATCGATCTTCCTGCTCTGCCGCCCAGAAGCTATGGGGCCTGAAAAGGCGTTGGGGGGCCTGGTGCCAGCAGTGGGCCCCCCAACCGTCATCGGAGGGTCAGCTGTATCGGCATGGGTACAGTTGGGGCGAGGATATGGGTGTGATTAGCTGTGAAATGGGTGTGGTCGGGGCGTGGCTTAAAATTTGCAGCTGCGTGCATAGCGCGCCGCAGCCTTTAACCCTCTTTCCTGTCTTCAAAATTTGGGAGGTATGCTGTATGACCTCCCTACAACTTCTGGGCATGCTCCTTATGAGCGCGACGGATGGTCTCCTGAGGGATCTCCTCCCACACCTGGACTAAAGCATCCACCAACTCCTGGACAGTCTGTGGTGCAACGTGGCATGGCCTAAAATTTGCTGCAGCAGGCACAGCGTGCCACAGCCTTTGTCCCTCTTTCCCTTCTTCAAAGGTTGGGAAGTATGATGGTGGGCCCCAAGAATATTTTTTCTCTGGTGGGCCCAAGGTACTCCAGTCCGACGCTGCTGGCAAGGTCCATGGATCTTGGCTCCTTAACAGCCTTAAATACCATGCCTCAGCAGCAGGGGCGTACATAGAAATCATGGGGCCCCATAGCAAAAGTCTGAATGGGCCCTCCCCAAAAAAAAAAACCCACAGCCATTGTAAATGTAAAGTGCCAGCACAGTGAGGGGACACATTAAACAAAAAAATGTATTATGCCCCCATAGATTGTGCCCCCATAGATGCTCCATAGTATAGGCCCTTATGCTGCCGCAGCTGCTGCAACCAAAAAAAAAAAAAGACATACTCACCTTTCGTCGCTGGGGGCCAGGTGCCGGTGTCCTGAGCAGGGGGTGACACCAGGTGCCGATGTCACCGCTCGCTCAGGGCCCCGGCACCTGAGATATTTACCTGTCCTCTCTCCACTGCTGAGTGCCGCTGTCTTCGGGGTCCTCCAGCAGTGAATGATGAGGCAGAGGGCGCGGCGCGCACTAACGACGTCATCACGCCCTCTGACCTGAACATTGCAGCAAGAGGACGCGAGCAACGGTGGAACGGGACAGGTAAATATCCCTTATACTCACCCTTCTGCCGGCGCGGTCTGTGCAGCCCCTGCTCTTCTCCCACGGTCTCCTCCGCCAGTGTTCAGCGGTCACGCGGGACAGCTCATTAAAGTCATGAATATGTGCGTATTCATGACTGTAATGAGCGGTACCACCTGACCGCTGAACACAGGCGTCGGAGACCGTGGGAGAAGAGCAGGGGCTGCAGAGACCGCACCAGGAGGGGTGAGTATATAGAAGAGCTGCGCTCCCCCTCCCCCGCCGACCCCCTGGTAGTACTGTGTCAGCACAGCTACCCGACCGTCGAGGGCCCCCTCACCTGTCCGGGCCCCATAGCAGCTGCTTGGTCTGCTTCATTCACGGTACGCCACTGCTCAGCAGTCTGCTTCATCAGGCTGGTTAACAAAAATAGGGGGGACCCGACGCCATTTTTTATTCGAAGGGAACCCCTATTTTTGTTAATCAGTTCCCTCTGACGTCACTGATTGTGTCCCTGGCTGACCTGAAGTGAAAGTGGAAAGCAATCAATTAAGCTTTCCACTTCCTCTCCTGTCAGCCAGGAGAGGAACTCATTCATTTGGGGTTTACTGTGAGGCTGCAGCATTAGCTGCGGTCCCTGCAGTAAACATTAACCCTTTCTGAAGGATTACACCGTGGGACCTGACTGTGCATGGGATAGGTAAGAATAATTTTTCTTTTTTATTTTATTTTTATTACAGGAAATGGTTTTTGCAGTCAAATAAAAGATGATCAAAAACATGTGTCTTTATTTCATTAAAATGATTTTTAATTAAAGTGTGTGTGTTTTATTTTTATTTCATGCAATAGGATTAATAATTGATAGTTGTCTAATTGACAGCTCTCAATTATTAACCTGGCTTAAGGTCACCTTTCAATTGCAATGTGGCTTTAACCCCATATTAACCCATTCACCACCGCTACAGGGCAATGGGAATAGACGGGCAAAGTGCCAGAAAGGGCGAATCTAATTATAGATTTGTCTTTTCTGGGTGTCTGGGGGCAGATGTTAGTAGCCAGGGGGGCCAAAAATAATTGTCCCTCTCTGGCTATTATTATCTGCCCCCATTCGCTGGCTTTGTCTGTCTGGTTGCGAAAATAGGGCGGGAGCCCACGCATTTTTTTTAAACAATTTTACACCTCATATATATATATATATATATATATATATATACATGTCATTGAATTTGTGACACATATATATATATATTTATATTTATAGTTCATACACTTCTACATAGTATAATAGCCGCTAATTCAATTGACGGCTTTTGTGAAAATGCAGAACCCAACATGAAATGACACTTGGTGTACATAGGGTTAACCATGTCTTTTCATGTCCTTTGCTATCTGATTTGCACAAACAATTACATCAGTCTATGTGTGCAAAATTTCACACCTGTAGGGGTTAATTAAAGGTGTAAATTCGTAGCAAAAAAGTCCGTTTTTTTTACAACGAATTTACACCTTTAATTAACCCCTACAGGTGTGAAATTTTGCACACATAGACTGATGCAATTGTTTGTGCAAATCAGATTGCAAACGACATGAAAAGACATGGTTAACCCTATGTACACCAAGTGTCATTTCATGTCGGGTGCTTCTGTCTTTTCACAGAAGCCGGCTTTACCCGGCAATTGAATCAGAGGATATTTTACTATGTAGAAGTGTATAAACTATACATATATGTATATATATATGTCACAATGACATGTATATATATATATATATATATGTATTCTATGTGTGTATATTTAGTGTTTACAAGGAAATAAAGGGTTTTTTTTAGTTGCGATATTTTGTTCCCATAGACTTACATGGGACCTTCCGGTATCGGAATCGGATATCGCCGATATTTAGTGATATCGGCGATAAAATTCCGATCCGATATTTTTAGATATCGAGCAGTATCGCTCAACGCTACTCAACTTTCAACGTAAGCAAAAACACCAAACGCTGGCCAATGGTCATATTTTTTGCTATGTTGAATTTGGGTGGTATAAATTCAGAAGTCATTTACCTTGAAAACAAACTTGAACCACTCCGTAGACGATTCTATCTGAAAAAATTGGCCCATGAACTAGTGCTTGGAGAGCTACGCAGGAGAAGTATGAAAACAGTCGGTATTCCCTCTCGCCTTCAAGTTCAGCTCAAAAGATTCCGCCCAGAAGATGATAGTGAAAATTCACCACCTGCACCACCTCCCAAAAGAAGGAGATGCACCACCTGCACCACGGAAAGCGGAATCAGAAGGCTTTCTAATTATGAATGTCACAAATGTCATAATGCAATCTGCCTGACACATGCAAAAATGATGTGTAATTCTTGCTCTTTGCTCTTCAAGTGTAATTTTTCTGGGGAAACTTCGGGATCTAATTCTGATTGAATATGTGTTTAATAGTACTTAAGGTACCTTAAAATTAAGTTTGTTTCCATAAATTTTCTTTGTAGATTTTTTGACAGAGTCGAACTGGGGACTATTTGGCGGGAGTTTTGAAATGTTTGTATTTCAGAGTTATTAGTTTTATGTTAAGTAAATGTTTTTTTTTGCACCTGATTATGTGTAGTCTCTTTTATTACATCCCTTTGAAGGTCACTGATCACTTTTAGAGCACTGAAATTGCAAACATTAGATATTATAGGTATTTTTCTAGCCTGCGCCTGACAGTCACATTGTATGTGAACTCGTTAGAACCAATATTGTATGTGACGGAGGGTTAATGCCAACAAGGTCTTCTCAGCCTGATCAGTGACATTAGGTTCATCGTACAACAACCCCAGAGCCTGAAAAAATACATCAACATCATTCAAAACAGATCCCCAGGTGTCAGGGAAAAAGCCCAATCCTGAGGGTCGCCGCACAGGAGAGAGCTGACAATTTGAACCTGCTGTGCTGCGTTCCCTGAGGACTTAGGCTTCAAGGCAAAAAACAACTTACAGTTATTTTTGAAATTCAGAAATTTAGCCCGATCCCCCAAAAACAAATCTGGCATGGGAATCCTAGGTTCCACAACCGGCAACCCATCAAGATAGGTAGCAATACTCCGAACCTCAGTGGCAAGCTGATCCACACGGCCAGACAACTGTGCAAACTCCATTGAGAAAAAAAATCCTCCTCAGCACCCAGAGAAAAAGAGGGAAAATATGCAACAAACAGAAAAAAAAAATCTCTGACAACTCTGACAACTTTTTTTTTTTTTCTTTCCACACTATTTTTCCCTTCTGTGAGCACCATATAATTTTAGTTTTGGGCCGTGATACTGTTATGTTTAGGTAGCTGAGGAGAAAAAGCAAAAACGGTAATACACCAGAGAGGCTGGAACCTATTGGATTGCAGTAACCTGAACTAACTACACAACTAGAGGTAGCCGTGGAGCGTTCCTACATTGATCCTAGACGCCTCATCACAGCGTGAGAGATAACAATACCTAAAGGCAGAAAGATGAAAGCTATCTGCCCTGGAGCAGATCCCCAAAGAAAATAGGAAGCCCCCAAACATATAATGGCGGTTAGACAAGAAGATAGCATGAACACAGACAGAAAATAGAATGAGCAAACGTTGGGGCCCAATCTGTCTAGACAGAAAAGTACAGGAAAGAATTCTGACTGCAATCCAACAAAAACCCTAAAAAAAAACAGTACTTCTGATTGCCAAAAAAACCTGAGATCACACGATCTCTACCACCTAAATCAGATCTCTGGTGTAATAAAACAAAGCCACAGCCACTGAAAAAACAGGAAAAAGCAAATGAACAAATAACAGTGGCTACAGATAAATTGAGAGGAGCACAGGCCCCCAGGATGGGACCCAGCTGACCTCCACAAAAGTGCAGAAAACTATGAAAAAAGCAATCACAAAAAGAAAAGCAGAAAATATCTTATCTGAAAGCAGCAGGTGCAGGCAAGACTCCAGCAACTTCAAAATGAACCAGGAACCACAATTGAGACAAGAACAATTGATCACCGGCGACCATCATGGGAGGGAACCTCCCTTATATCAATGCCAGTCCGTGATCCCAGATTGCCATTCCTCGCTGTGAGGTTCAGTACTGTCTGCAACCACCAGAGGGAGCCTCTGGTCAGAAACCATCTCCAGCACATTCATAACAGTGAGGTGTACCCCACAGGGGAAATTATTTGCCAGTCAACACACTTAGTGTATGGGCATTACAAGTGTAGGAGACCCGTTCCTTGAAATTGGGCCTAGTTTTTAATCAAGCCTTCCTCCATGTCTCATCATCTGCTGCCAGTAGATCACCAGGGTTAATGTGTTCCGTGCTGCTACAGCCACTGTCAAAATCCTAACAAGGGTGGGTGTTTTTGCTGGGTGTTAAATACTTGTTATGGAAAAGATTGAGGTGTACCCCACAGGGAAAAATGTTTGCCAGCCCATACACTTAGTGTATGGGCATTCAAAGTCTAGGAGACCCGCTCCTTCAAATTGGGCCTAGTTTTTAATTAGGCCTTCCTCCACGTCTCATCAGCCGCTGCCAGTAGATCATCAGGGTTAATGTGTTCCGTGCTGCTACAGCCAGTGTGGAATTCCTAACAAGGATGGGTGGTTATGCTGGGTGTTAAATATTTGTTAAGGAAAAGGTTGAGGTGTACCACACAGGGAAAATGTTTGCCAGCCAACACTCTTAGTGTATGGAAATTATAAGTATAGGAGACCCATTCCTTGAAATTGGGCCTAGCTTTTAATCAAACCTTTCTCCATGTCTCATCATCCGCTGCCAGTAGATCACCAGGGTTAATGTGTTCCGTGCTGCTACAGCCAGTGTCTAAATCCTAAAAAGGATTAGTGTTTTTGCTGGGTGTTAAATACTTGTTATGGAAAATGTTGAGCTGTACCCCACAGGGGAAAATGTTTGCCAGCCCATACACTTAGTGTATGGGCATTCCAAGTGTAGGGGACCCGCTCCTTTAAATTGGGTCTAGTTTTTAATCAGGCCTTCCTCCACGTCTCATCAGTAGTGTTGAGCGATACTTCCCGATATCAAGAAGTATCGGATCGGAATGGGTATCGCCGATACCCAAAAAGTATCGGCGATACCCGATTCCGATACCGGAAATCCAATGCAAGTCTATGGACAGAAATATCGGAACTAAAAAAAACCCTTTCTTTCCTTGTAAACACTAGATATACACACATAGAATACATATATATATATATATATATATATATACATGTCATTGTGACATATATAAATATATATATATATACATATATTTATAGTTCATACACTTCTACATAGTAAAATAGCCTCTGATTCAATTGCCGGGTAATGCCGGCTTTTGTGAAAATACAGAAGCACCCGACATGAAATGACACATGGTTTACATAGTTAACCATGTCTTTTCATGTAGTTTGATATCTGGTTTTCACAAACAATTACATGAGTGTATGTGTGCAAAATTTCACACCTGTAGGGGTTAATTAAAAGTGTAAATTCGCTGTAAAAAAACAGACTTTTTTGCTACGAATTTACACCTTTAATTAACCCCTACATGTGTCAAATTTTGCACACATACACTCATGTAATTGTTAGTGAAAACAATATATCAAACAACTTGAAATGACATGGTTAACTCTATGTAAATCATGTGTCATTTCATGTCGGGTTCTGCATTTTCACAAAAGTTGGCAATTGAATTAGCGGCTATTATACTATGTAGAAGTGTATGAACTATAAATATAAATATATATATATAAGTGTCACAAATTCAATGACATGTATATATATATATGAGGTGTAAAATTATTGAAAAAAAATGTGTGGGTTCCCGCCCTATTTTCTCAACCAGACAGACAAAGCCAGCAAGTGGGGGCAGATAATAATAGCCCAGAGAGGTACCATTACCCTGGCTACTAACATCTGCCCCCAGACACCTCAGAAAAGGCAAATCTATAATTAGATTCGCCCTTTCCGTCACTTTGCCCGTCTATTCCCATTGCCCTGTAGCGGTGGCGAATGGGTTAATAAGGGTTTAAAGCCACCTTGCTATTGAAAGGTGACCTTAAGCCAGGTTAATAATTGAGAGCTGTCAATTAGACAACTATCAATTATTAATCCTATTGCATGAAATAAAAATAAAACACACACACTTTAATTAAAAATCATTTTAATGAAATAAAGACACATGTTTTTGACTATCTTTTATTTTACTGCAAAAACCATTTCCTGCAATAAAAATAAAATAAAAAAGCAAAATTATTCTTACCTATCCGATGCACAGTCAGGTCCCACGGTGTAATCCATCAGAAAGGGTTAATGTTTACTGCAGGGACCACAGTTAATGCTGCAGCCTCACAGTAAACCCCCGAATGAATCTTCTCCTCTCCTGGCTGACAGGAGAGGAAGTGGTAAGCTTAATTGATTGCTTCCCACTTTCACTTCAGGTCAGCCAGGAACACCATCAGTGACGTCAGAGGGAACTGATTAACAAAAATAGGGGATCCCCTCAAAAAAAAAAATGGCGTGGGGTCCCCCCTATGTTTGTTAACCAGCCTGATGAAGCAGACTGCTGAGGCCTGGATTTTCAGGCTGTTAAGGAGCCAAGATCCATGGACCTTGCCAGCCTGATAATACCAGGCCACAGCAGTCTGCTTATCTTGGCTGGTTAACAAAAATAGGGGATCCCCTCGAAAAAAAATGGTGTGGGGTCCCCCCTATTTCTGTTAACCAGCCAGATGAAGCAGACTACTGAGGCCTTGTTTTTCAGGCTGGTAAGGATTCAATATCCATGGAGCTTGCAAGCCTGATAATACCAGGCCACAGCAGTCTGCTTAGCTTGGCTGGTTAACAAAAATAGGGGATCCCCTCGAAAAAAAAAATGGCGTGGGGATCCCCCTATTTTTGTTAACCAGCCAAGTAAAATGCAGACTGCTGTGGCCTGGTATTAAAAGACTGTCAAGGCCCATGGATTTTGGCCCTCAACAGCCTGATAATACCAGGCTACAGCAGCCCCACATTTGGAACATCAAAAGATGTGCCAATTGTGGCACTTTACCCGGCTCTTCCCACTGCCCTGTAGTGGTGGCAAGTGGGGTAATAAGGGGTTAATGTCACCGTTGATTGCACGGTGACAATAAGCCCGGTTAATAATGGAGAGGTGTCAATAAGACACCGATCCATTATTAATCCCAAAGTTTTTAAATGTTTAACCCCTTACTGCCATCGGACGTACTATCCCGTCCATGGTACCTGGGCCCGTATGACCGGGGACGGGATAGTACGTCATAGGCGATCAGCTGCGCTCCTGAGGGGAGCGCAGCTAATCGCCGCGCGGTGTCAGCTGATTATCACAGCTGACACCCATGACTGTGTGTCAGGAGCGGTCACGGACCGCTCCCGGCACATTAACCCCTTGCACACCGCGATCAAACATGATCGCGGTGTACTGGGGGCACAGGGGAGGATCGCGCAGGGTGGGGGCTCCCTGCTCGCCCCCCTGAGACCCTCAGAGCAGCGCGATGTGATCGCGCTGTTCTGAGGGCTTCCTCCCTCCCAGGACCCGGATCCAAGATGGTGCCGGGGTCCTGGAGGGAGGCGGCTACCTCAGTGCCTGCCGAGAGCAGGCACTGAGAAGCCTGCATCTATGCCTGTGCGATCGCTGGTGTGACAGAGTGCTGTGCACACTGTCACACCAGCGATCTGATAAAATACTGTGATGTCCCACCCTGGGACAAAGTAAAAAAGTTAAAAAAAAATAAAAATAAACGTGTTATAAAAAAAAATCCAAAATAAATAAAAAAAAAATATATATTCCCCAATAAATTCACTTCTTCCTGTAAATAAAAAAAAACAAAGCAATAAAAGTACACATATTTGGTATCGCCGCGTCCGTAACGACTCCCCCTATAAAATTGTCCCACTAGTTAACCCCTTTAGTGAACCCCTTAAAAAAAAAAAAAAAAACGAAGCAAAAAATCAATGCTTTATCATCATACTGCCGAACAAAAAGTGGAATAACACGCGATCAAAAAGACTGATATAAAAAAACATGGTACCGCTGAAAACGTCATCTTGTCCCACAAAAAACGAGCCGTCATAAAGCATCATCAGCGAAAAAATAAAAAAGTTATAGCTCGCAGAATAAAGCGATGCAAAAATAATTATTTTTTATATAAAATTGTTTTTATTCTATAAACGCGCCAAAACATGAAAAAATGATATAAATGAGGTATCGCCATAATCGTACTGACCCGAAGAATAAAACTGCTTTATCAATTTTACCACACGCGGAACGGTATAAACGCCTCCCCCAAAATAAATTCATGAATTGCTGATTTTTGTTCATTCTAACCTCCCAAAAATCGAAATAAAAAGCGATCAAAAAACGTCACGTGCTCAAAAATGGTACCAATAAAAACGTCAACTCGTCCCGCAAAAAATAAGACCTCACATGACTCTGTGGGCCAAAATATGCGAAAATTATAGCTCTCAAAATGTGATGATGCAAAAACTATTTTTGCAATAAAAAGCGTCTTTTAGCGTGACAGCTGCCAATCATAAAAACCCGCTATAAATAGTAAATCAAACCCCCCTTTATCACCCCCTTAGTAAGGGAAAAAGAATAAAATTAAAAAAAAGTATTTATTTCCATTTTCCCATTAGGGTTAGGGTTAGGGTTGCGGCTAAAGTTAGGGTTAGGGTTGGCGCTAAAGTTAGGATTAGGGTTAGGGTTGGGATTAGGGGTGTGTTAGGGTTAGGTTTGTGGTTAGGGTTGGGACTAGGGTTAGGGGTGTGTTGGGGTTAGGGTTGGAGTTAGAATTGGGGGGTTTCCGCTGTTTAGGCACATCAGGGGCTCTCCAAATGTGACATGGCGTCTGATCTCAATTCCAGCCAATTCTGCGTTGAAAAAGTCAAACGGTGCTCCTTCACTTCTCAGCTCTGCCATGCGTCCAAACAGTAGTTTATCCCCACATATGGGGTATCAGCGTACTCTGGACCCCAAGAGTTATTGTGCAATTTGTCCTATTTCTTCTGCTACCCTTGGGAAAATAAAAAACTGGGGGCGAAAATATCATTTTTGTACAAAAAAAAATATTTTTTTGTTTTTACGGCTGTACATTATAAACTTCTGTGAAGCACTTGGGGCTTCATAGCGCTCACCACACATCTAGATAAGTTCCTTGTGGGGTCTATTTTCCAAAATGGGGTCACTTGTTGGGGATTTCCACTGTTTAGGCGCATCAGGGGCTCTCCAAATGCGACATGATGCCCCCAGACCATTCCATCAAAGTCTGCAATCCAAAACGTCACTACTTCCCTTCCGAGCCCTGACGTGCGCCCATACAGTAGTTTTCTCCCACATATTGGGTATCAGCGTACTCAGGACAAATTGGACAACAACTTTTGGGGTCCAATTTCTCCTGTTACCCTTGTGAAAATAAAATATTGGGGGCAAAAAAAATCATTTTTGTAAAAAAAAAAAGATTTTTTATTTTTACGGCTGTACGTTATAAACTTCTGTGAAGCACTTCGGGGTTCAAAGTGCTCACCACACATCTAGATAAGTTCCTTGTGGGGTCTATTTGCCAAAATGGGGTCACTTGTGGGGGTTTCCACTGTATAGGTGCATCAGGGGCTCTCCAAATGTGACATGACGCCCCCAGACCATTCCATCAAAGTCTGCAATCCAAAACGTCACTACTTCCCTTCCGAGCCCTGACGTGCGCCCATACAGTAGTTTTCTCCCACATATTGGGTATCAGCGTACTCAGGACAAATTGGACAACAACTTTTGGGTTCCAATTTCTTCTGTTACCCTTGTGAAAATAAAATATTGGGGGCGAAAAAATCATTTTTGTAAAAAAAAAAAAGATTTTTTATTTTTACGGCTGTACGTTATAAACTTCTGTGAAGCACTTCGGGGTTCAAAGTGCTCACCACACATCTAGATAAGTTCCTTGTGGGGTCTATTTGCCAAAATGGGGTCACTTGTGGGGGGTTTCCACTGTATAGGTGCATCAGGGGCTCTCCAAATGTGACATGACGCCCCCAGACCATTCCATCAAAGTCTGCAATCCAAAACGTCACTACTTCCCTTCCAAGCCCTGACGTGCGCCCATACAGTCGTTTTCTCCCACATATTGGGTATCAGCGTACTCAGGACAAATTGGACAACAACTTTTGGGTTCCAATTTCTTCTGTTACCCTTGTGAAAATAAAATATTGGGGACGAAAAAATCATTTTTGTAAAAAAAAAAAAAGATTTTTTATTTTACGGCTGTACGTTATAAACTTTATTGAAACACCTGGGGGTTAAAAGTTCTCACCACACATCTAGATAAGTTCCTTGAGGGGTCTAGTTTCCAAAATGGCGTCATTTATGGGGGTTTCCACTGTTTAGGCAGATCAGGAGCTCTCCAAACACGACATGGCGTCCAGCCAATTCTGCGTTGAAAAAGTCAGACGGCGCTCCTTCCCTTCCAAACTCTGCCATGCACCCAAACAGTGGTTTACCCCCACATATGGGGTATCAGCGCACTCAGGACAAATTGCACAATAACTTTTGGAGTCTTGTTACCCTTGGAAAAATAAAAATTGGGGTCAAAAGATCATTTTTGTGGAAAAAATATGATTTTTAAATTTTACGGCTCTACGTTATAAACTTGTGTGAAGCACTTGGGGGTTCAAATTGCTCACCAAAGATCTAGAAAAGTTCCTTAGGGGGTCTAGTTTCCAAAATGGGGTCATTTGTGGGGGGTTTCCACTGTTTAGGCAGATCAGGGGCTCTCCAAATGCAACATGGCATCCAATCTCAATTCCAGCCAATTTTGGTTGGAAAAAGTCAAATGGTGCTCCTTCCATTCCGAGCTCTGCCGTGCGCCCAAACAGTGGTTCCCACCCACATATGGGGTATCAGCGTACTCAGGACAAATTGGACAACAACTTATGTGGTCCAATTTCTCCTGTTACCCTTGAGAAAATAAAAAATTAGTGACTAAAAGATAATTTTTGTGGGAAAAAAATAGGATTTTTTATTTTCATGCCCGGGCATTATAAACTTGTGTGAAGCACTTGGGGTTCAAAGTGCTCACCAAAGATCTAGATAAGTTCCTTAGGGGGTATAGTTTCCAAAATGGGGTCACTTGTGGGGGGTTTCCACTGTTTAGGCTCATCTGGGGCACTGCAAACAGAACATGACCCCCATCAACGTCTGCATTCCAAAACGTTACTACTTCCTTTCCAAGCCCTGCCGTGCACCCAAACAGTTCCCCCCCCACATATGGGGTATCAGCGTACTCAGGAAAAATTGGACAACAACTTTTGGGGTCCAATTTCCTTGGGAAAATTCAAAAATTTGGGACTAAAAAATCATTTTTGTGGAAAATTGTTTTTTTTTTTTTTCACACCCAGGCATTATAAGCTTTTGTGAAACACTTGGGGGTTCAAAGTGCTCACAACAGATCTAGATAAGTACCTTAGGGGGTCTAGTTTCCAAAATGGTGTCACTTGTGGGGGTTTCCACTGTTTAGGCGCATCAGGGCTCTCCAAACACGACATGGCGTCCAATCTCAATTCCAGCCAATTTTAGCTTGAAAAAGTCAAACGGCGCTCCTTCCCTTATGAGCTCTGCCGTGTGCCCAAACAGTGGTTTTCCCCCACATATTGGGTATTGGCATACTCAGGAGAAATTGCATAACAACCTTATCTGTCCATTTTCTCCTTTTACCCTTGTGAAAATAAAAAAAAAGTTTGTAAAAGATCATTTTTGTGGCTAAAAAGTTAAATATTCATTTTTCCTTCCACGTTGCTTTAGTTCCTGTGAAGCACCTGAAGGGTTAATAATCTTCTTGAATGTGGTTTTGAGTACCTTGAGGGGTGCAGTTTTTAGAATGGTGTCACTTTTGGGTATTTTCTGCCATATAGACCCCTCAAAGTGACTTCAAATGAGAGGTGGTCCCTAAAAAAAATGGCTTTGTAAATTTTGTTGTAAAAATGAGAAATCGCTGGTCAACTTTTAACCCTTATAACTTCCTAACAAAAAAAAATTTTGGTTCCAAAATTGTGCTGATGTAAAGTAGACATGTGGGAAATGTTATTTCTTAACTATTTTGTGTGATATATTTCTCTGTTTTAAGGGAATAAAAATTCAAAGTTTGAAAATTGCAAAATGTTAAAAATTTTCGCCATATTTGCGTTTTTTTCAAAAATAAACGCAAGTTATATCGAAGAAATTTTACTTCTAACGTGAAGTACAATATGTCACGAGAAAACAATCTCAGAATCGCGAAGATCCGTTGAAGCGTTCCAGAGTTATAACCTCATAAAGAGACAGTGGTCAGAATTGTAAAAATTGGCCCGGTCATTAACGTGCAAACCACCCTTGGGGGTGAAGGGGTTAAAAAAAAGACACAGCAAGAAAAAAGTATTTTAATGAAATAAAAGAGACAACACAGTTTTCATTAATTTTATTATACGCTCATCCTGCGACGCCATCGATCTCCTGGAAAAAAAGAAAAAAAACAAACCAATAGTATACCACCTGTCCGACGCAGTCCATAGTAACGAGTGTCCCACGACTATCCAGCTCTGCTACATAGGTATGTCAGGCAGAGCCTGACATCCCGACGCAGCACAGCTGCTTACCAGCTTCCCTGGCGGTGACGTCATCGGACTGCTTTACGGCCGCGATTACCCAGCAGCACGTGCAGTTATCGCGAGAAACTGCACGTGACCTCCAGGGAGAAGATAATGGCGGCCATCAAGCAGTCCAGGAAGTGACCACCGGAGATCTTCTGCCAGGTAAGTGCCCTGACTCCTGACAGACCCGACCGATGGACACTGACAGTGACAGGAACATTCCGATTCCGGTATCCGATATGACAAAAATATCTGAACTCGGAATCGAAATTCCGATACAGCGAATATCGGCCGATACCCGATATTTGCAGTATCGGAATGCTCAACACTACTCATCAGCCGCTGCCAGTAGATCACCAGGGTTAACGTGTTCCATGCTGCTACAGCCAGTGTAGAATTCCTAACAAGGGTGGGTGGTTATGCTGGGCGTAAAATACTTGTTATGGAAAAGGTTGAGGTGTACCCT
>JARQOD010006612.1:0-11570 GCA_033576555.1 Oophaga sylvatica | reverse complement strand
ACAGGGGAAAATGTTTGTCAGCCCATACACTGAGTGTATGGGCATTCCAAGTCTAGGAGATACGCTCCTTTAAATTGGGTCTAGTTTTTAATCAGGCTTTCCTCCACGGCTCATTATCCACTACCTCTAGATTACCAGATTTAACGTGCTACAGCCATTGTCAAAATCCTAACAAGGGTGGGTGTTTTTGCTGGGTGTTAAATACTTGTTATGGAAAAGGTTGAGGTGTACCCCACAGGGGAAAATGCAATTAGGGTATGGGCATTAAAAGTCTAGGAGACCAGCTCCTTTTTAATGGGACATTTTTTGATAAGAGGCCCTCCTTCGTGTTTCTTCCAAGGGGGATTGGGCTTATTGGGGTGCATATAACTTAGTAAACAAAATGGGAGTACAAAATGAATAATGTGATTTGGATTTTCCTGGGCCATTCAGTATGTGAGTAGAGATGAGCGGTGTTCGAAGCGAACTGTTCGCCAAATTCAAATTCGAGCTGTTTTGGGTGGTGTTCGAGCCGTTCGACGAACCCGAACGATTTTGAAAAAATCGGCTGTTCGAGGTTATGCTCGATAACTGTTCATGCACCTAAATCGTCACTGGATTTTTTCACAGTAATGCTGATAATCACTGTTAATACACAGTTTGAGTGTACAGCAGGGCAGGGGAGGGGCATGGGATGGATCTCTGCAGAAATAATGAAGATCTCCATTTTTTTCTCTTTCCCGCATTTCCAGTGGGCGGAGCAGTCTGTCAGCCTATCAGCAGCGCACACACGGAGCGAAGTGCTTTTATTTCACACAAGCAAGGGCATGTGTCATTTGGCTGTGTATGTCACATGTCCTTGCCCTATAAGACCCAGCCATTTCCCCCCTCGCCACCATTTTCTCACTGCTGCAGCACAGTGTTAGACGGCACTGCTGCTGCTGTTAGCGCTATCTTTCTAACAGTGACTGTGAAGCGAATTTGCAGTTAGACAGGAAGGTTTAGGGAGTAGGGAGGGACTAGTTTGTAATTGCAGCCCTTTTAACCCCTTCACCCCCAAGGGTGGTTTGCACGTTAATGACCGGGCCAATTTTTACAATTCTGACCACTGTCTCTTTATGAGGTTATAACTCTGGAACGCTTCAACAGATCTTCGCGATTCTGAGATTGTTTTCTCGTGACATATTGTACTTCATGATAGTGGTAAAATTTCTTCCATATAACTTGCATTTATTTATGAAAAAAACGCAAATATGGCAAAAATTTTGAAAATTTTGCAATTTTCAAACTTTGAATTTTTATTCCCTTAAAACAGAGAAATATGTCACACAAAATAGTTAAGAAATAACATTTCCCACATGTCTACTTTACATCAGCACAATTTTGGAAGCAAAATTTTTTTTTGTTAGGAAATTATAAGGGTTAAAAGTTGACCAGCGATTTCTCATTTTTACAACAAAATTTACAAAGCCATTTTTTTTCGGGACCACCTCATATTTGAAGTCACTTTGAGGGGTCTATATAGCAGAAAATACCCAAAAGTGACACCATTCTAAAAACTACACCCCTTAAGGTACTCAAAACCACATTCAAGAAGTTTATTAACCCTTCAGGTGCTTCACAGGAGCTGAAGCAACGTGGAAGGAAAAAATTAACATTTTACTTTTTAGTCACAAAAATGATCTTTTACAAACATTTTTTTTATTTTCACAAGGGAAAAAGGAGAAAAAGGACTGATAAAGTTGTTGTGCAATTTCTCCTGAGTACGCCGATACCCCATATGTGAGGGAAAACCACTGTTTGGGCACACGGCAGAGCTCGGAATGGAAGGAGCGCAGTTTGACTTTTCCAAACCAAAATTGGCTGGAATTGAGAACAGACGCCATGTCGCGTTTGGAGAGGCCCCGATGTGCCTAAACAGTGGAAACCCCCCACATGTGACCCCATTTTGGAAACTAGACCCCTAAGGAACTTATCTAGATGTGTGGTGAGCAGTTTGAACCCTCAAGTGCTTCACGCAAGTTTGTAATGTAGAGCCGTGAAGAAAAAAAATCATATTTTTTCCACAAGCATGATGTTTTAGTCCCCAAATTTTTATTTTCCCAAGGGTAAGAGGAGAAATTGAACCACAAAAGTTGTTGTACAACTTGTCCTGAGTACGCTGATACCCCATATGTGGGGGGGAACCACTGTTTGGGCGCACGGCAGGGCTTGAAAGGGAAGGAGCGCCGTTTGACTTTTCCAAACCAAAATTGGCTGGAATTGTGAACGGACGCCATGTCGCGTTTGGAGGGCCCCTGATGTGCCTAAACAGTGGAAACCCCCCACATGTGACCACATTTTGGAAACTAGACCCCCTAAGGAACTTATCTAGATGTGTGGTGAGCACTTTGAACCCTCAAGTGCTTCACGCAAGTTTGTAATGTAGAGCCGTGAAGAAAAAAAATCATATTTTTTCCACAAACATGATGTTTTAGTCCCCAAATTTTTATTTTCTCAAGGGTAAGAGGAGAAATTGGACCACAAAAGTTGTTGTCCAACATGTCCTGAGTACGCTGATACCCCATATGTGGGGGGGAACCACTGTTTGGGCACACGGCAGGGCTCGAAAGGGAAGGAGCACCGATTGACTTTTCCAAACCAAAATTGGCTGGAATTGCGAACGGACGCCATGTCGCGTTTGGAGGGTCCCTGATGTGCCTAAACAGTGGAAACCCCCACATGTGACCCCATTTTGGAAACTAGACCCCCTAAGGAACTTATGTAGATGTGTGGTGAGCACTTTGAACCCTCAAGTGCTTCACGCAAGTTTGTAATGTAGAGCCGTGAAGAAAAAAAATCATATTTTTTCCACAACATGATGTTTTAGTCCCCAATTTTTATTTTCCCAAGGGTAAGAGGAGAAATTGGACCACAAAAGTTGTTGTCCAACATGTCCTGAGTACGCTGATACCCCATATGTGGGGGGGAACCACTGTTTGGGCGCACGGCAGGGCTTGAAAGGGAAGGAGCGCCGTTTGACTTTTCCAACCAAAATTGGCTGGAATTGCGAACGGACGCCATGTGCGTTTGGAGGGCCCCTGATGTGCCTAAACAGTGGAAACCCCCCACATGTGACCCCATTTTGGAAACTAGACCCCCTAAGGAACTTATCTAGATGTGTGGTGAGCACTTTGACCCCAGTGCTTCACTCAAGTGTATAGCGTGAAAAAAATCATTTTCCACAAAGATTTTAGTCCCCATTTATTTTCCAGGTAAAGAGAAATTGGACCAAAGTGTGTCAATGTCCTGAGTACGATACCCCATATGTGGGGACACGTTGCACCAGGCTTGAAAGGAGATTTTTTTCAAAGCAAATTGCTGGAATTGGCTGAACGGACGCCAGTCCTTTGGAGGGCCCCTGATGTGCCTAAACATGGACCCCCCTGACCCATTTTGAAACTAGCCCCCTAATTGGAACTAGTAACTATTGTGTGGTGAGCACTTTGAACCCTCAAGTGTTCACGCAAGTTTGTAATGTAGGCGTGAGAAAAAAATCATATTTTTCCACAAACATGATGTTTTAGTCCCCAAATTTTTATTTTCCAAGGGTAAGAGGAGAATTGGACCACAAAAGTGTTGTCCAACATGTCCTGAGTACGCTGATACCCCATATGTGGGGGGGAACCACTGTTTGGGCGCACGGCAGGGCTTTAAAGGGAAGGAGCGCCGTTTGACTTTTCCAAACCAAAATTGGCTGGAATTGCGAACGGACGCCATGTTGCGTTTGGAGGGCCCCTGATGTGCCTAAACAGTGGAAACCCCCCACATGTGACCCCATTTTGGAAACTAGACCCCTAAGGAACTTATCTAGATGTGTGGTGAGCACTTTGAACCCTCAAGTGCTTCACGCAAGTTTGTAATGTAGAGCCGTGAAAAAAAAAATCATATTTTTTTCCACAAGCATGATGTTTTAGTCCCCAATTTTTTATTTTCCCAAGGGTAAGAGGAGAAATTGGACACCAAAAGTTGTTGTCCAACATGTCCTGAGTACGCTGATACCCATATGTGGGGGGGAACCACTGTTTGGGCGCACGGAAGGGCTTGAAAGGGAAGGAGCGCCGTTTGACTTTTCCAAACCAAATTGGCTGGAATTGCGAACGGACGCCATGTCGCGTTTGGAGGGCCCCTGATGTGCCTAAACAGTGGAAACCCCCCACATGTGACCCCATTTTGGAAACTAGACCCCCTAAGGAACTTATCTAGTGTGTGGTGAGCACTTTGAACCCCAAGTCTTTCACTAACGTTTATAATGCCCTGGCGTGAAAAAAAAAATATTTTTTTTTCCACAAAAGTGATGTTTAGTCCCCAATTTTTTATTTTCCCAAGGGTAAGAGGAGAAATTGACCCCAAAAGTGGTTGTCCAATTTGTCCTGAGTACGCTGATACCCCATATGTTGGGGGGATACACTGTTTGGGCACAGGCAGGGCTCGGAAGGGAAGCAGTGACGTTTTGGAATGCAGACTTGATGGAATGGTCTGCGGGCGTCATGTTCCGTTAGCAGAGCCCCTGATGTGCCTAAACAGTGGAAACCCCCCACATGTGACCCCATTTTGGAAACTAGACCCCCTAAGGAACTTATCTAGGTGTGTGGTGAGCACTTTGAACCCCCAAGTGTTTCACTAACGTTTATAATGACCTGGCGTGAAAAAAAAAAATATTTTTTTTTTCCACAAAAGTGATGTTTTAGTCCCCAATTTTTTATTTTCCCAAGAGTAAGAGGAGAAATTGGACCCCAAAAGTGGTTGTACAATTTGTCCTGAGTACGCTGATACCCCATATGTTGGGGGATACACTGTTTGGGCACACGGCAGGGCTCGGAAGGGAAGCAGTGACGTTTTGGAATGCAGACTTTGATGGAATGGTCTGGGGCGTCATGTTCCGTTAGCAGAGCCCCTGATGTGCCTAAACAGTGGAAACCCCCACATGTGACCCCATTTTGGAAACTAGACCCCCTAAGGAACTTATCTAGGTGTGTGGTGAGCACTTTGAACCCCCAAGTGTTTCACTAACGTTATAATGCCCTGGCGTAAAAAAAAAAAATATTTTTTTTTCCACAAAAGTGATGTTTTAGTCCCCAATTTTTTATTTTCCCAAGAGTAAGAGGAGAAATTGGACCCCAAAAGTGGTTGTCCAATTTGTCCTGAGTACGCTGATACCCCATATGTTGGGGGGATACACTGTTTGGGCACACGGCAGGGCTCGGAAGGGAAGCAGTGACGTTTTGGAATGCAGACTTTGATGGAATGGTCTGCGGGCGTCATGTTCCGTTAGCAGAGCCCCTGATGTGCCTAAACAGTGGAAACCCCCCACATGTGACCCCATTTTGGAAACTAGACCCCCTAAGGAACTTATCTAGGTGTGTGATGAGCACTTTGAACCCCCAAGTGTTTCACTAAAGTTTATAATGCCCAGGTGTGAAAAAAAAAAATCCTACTTTTTACCTCACACAAATGATGTTTTAGTCCCCAATTTTTTATTTTCCCAAGGTTAAGAGGAGAAATTGGACACCAAAAGTTGTTGTTCAATTTGTCCTGAGTACACTGGTACCCCATATGTGGGAAAAAACTGTTCGGGCACAATTTGGGGCTCAGAAGGGAAATTGTGACGTTTTGGAAGCAGACTTTGATGGAATGGTCTGCGGGCGTCATGTTCCGTTTGCAGAGCCCCTGATGTGCCTAAACAGTAAAAAAAAACACAAGTGACATAATTTTGGAAAGTAGACTCCCAAGGAACTTTTCTAAATGTGCCCCCCTTCTGGAACTAATCTTTCCTGTAAAGTAAATTAGTAGTGCATTGAGGTGTGGTACAATTTGAAACAATCCTTCATACACAGGCCAGGTTTTTCGGGGCAGGTGTCGCATTGGTAAGTGGTGTCCTTGCGTATTCCCCTTTTGTAACACACTCGGCACCTTTTTTGTGGCTTACCTTTTCTTCCAGTTGGCGGGACCACCCCCGGGAAATGCTGACCTGGTATGATACGAGCACCTTCAGTTCCGGAAGTACTGGGGCCCGCTGTTTCCTGAGCGCCAAACATCAGGGCCTTAACCACTACCTCCTGAAACTGAAGGTACGTCGTATCGCTGTTGCGTGCACATCGTGACAGCAGGAAAGCGTTGAGCATTGCCATTTGGACGATGTGCACGGACAGCTTCTTGTACCACACCTTGGCCTTTCTCAAAGCACTGTACGGTTGGAGGAGTTGATCAGAGAGATCAACACCCCCCATGTATTTATTGTACCCCAGTACACAGTCCGGTTTGCGGACCTGTGTAGAGGTACCCCGTACAGTGCTGAGGGCGCTGCCATCACCATGTATGGTGGTCAAGAGAAGGACATCCCTCTTGTCCTTGTACTTGACCACCAACAGGTGGTCGCTACATTGGGCTCTGCTCTCACCCTTTCTGAGCATCTGCCCAAGTAGCGTCTTCGGGAGGCCTCTCTGATTTTTGCGGACGGTACCGCAGGCTGCGGTACCTCGCGCAGAGAGGGATTTGTAGAGTGGGATGCTGGAATAAAAGTTATCAGTGTAAAGGTGATAACCTTTATCCAGCAGTGGGTGCACCAAATCCCACACAATTTTCCCACTCACTCCCAGGACGGGGGGACACTCAGGGGGTACAATCCTGGTGTCCTTTCCTTCGTAAACTCTAAAGCTGTGTGTGTACCCTGAGGTACTCTCACACAGCTTGTAGAGTTTGATTCCGTACCTTGCCCTCTTGCTGGGCAGGTACTGGCGGAATGCGAGCCGTCCCTTAAAATGAACCAAGGACTCATCCACGCAGATGTCCCTTTGGGGCACGTACACTTCAGCAAACTTTTTGTTGAAGTGTTCGATGACCGGCCGAACTTTGAACAGGCGGTCAAAGTTGGGGTCATCTCGTGGGGGACACTGTGCATTATCATTATAATGCAGGAATTTGTGGATGGCCTCAAAACGCGTCCGAGCCATGACCATTCGGAACAGTGGAGTGTTGTATAAAATATCAACACTCCAATATTGCCGAATTTCTGGCTTCTTCAGGATCCCCATATGGAGGACCAGGCCCCAAAACTGCATCATTTCAACTGCGTCTACAGGAGACCAGTTGGAAAATGATGAACGGGGGTTTTGCGCCAAAAATTGCCGAGCGTACAAATTTGTTTGCTCCACCATGAGGTTAATTAAATCCTCAGAGAAAAAGACTTTGAAAAAGTCTATTTCTGTGAAGCCGGTGGAGTCAAACCTGATTCCTGATTCTGCCACAAAATCAGGAATCAGTGGCTCGTAATTTTCGGGGGCCGGGGTCCATACGGGGTCCGAAGAGGGGTGCGCTGGTTCATTTTCAGGGGCGGGCGCTGCCTCATGTTCTGTCCTGGGGCGTCTGCGTGGCGGTTCCGCAGGACCCGAGGAGGAAGATGAGGAGGAAGAAGAATCTTCATCTGAAAAATAAAGAAATGTGGGATCCTCTCCCTCGCTATCAGTGTCGGAGGCAAGGATAGCGTATGCCTCCTCCACTGAATAGCGCTGTTGGGATGAGCGTGACGGGCGGGACATTTTTTTTGTGAATGTGGTGCTTTGTGTGAACTTTATTTATAACTGTGTGTGTGTGTGGGGGGGGGATAGTGATTGGTGTAAACTAAGCTGAAAAGAAAAAGCTAAAAGAAAAGAAAGCGAATAGGGAAAAAAAAGGCCTGTGAAAAAAAGTCTAAACCAGCAGGCACGAGCTCTGATAAGTGACCGGTGTCACTTATCAAAGTTCCGTGGCTGCTGGATGTGCGCACGGGAGTGACGGAAAGGGTGAAAAAAACTGCAGGCACGAGCTCTGATAAGTGACCGTGTCACTTATCAAAGTTCGCGGCTGCGATGTGCGCACGGAGTGGCGAAAGGGGTAAAAAAAACTGGCAGCACGAGCTCTGATAAGTGACCGCTGTCACTTATCAAAGTTCCGCGGCTGCTGGATGTGCGCACGGGAGTGGCGGAAAGGGGGGTGAAAAAAAAAACTGGCAGGCACGAGCTCTGATAAGTGACCGCTGTCACTTATCAAAGTTCCGCGGCTGCTGGATGTGCGCACGGGAGTGGCGGAAAGGGGTGAAAAAAAAAAAAAACAGCAGGAACGAGCTCTGATAAGTGACTGGTGTCACTTATCAAAGTTCCGCGGCTGCTGGATGTGCGCACGGGAGTGGCGGAAAGTTGGTGGTGAAAAAAAAAAAAAAAACAGCAGGAACGAGCTCTGATAAGTGACTGGTGTCACTTATCAAAGTTCCGTGGCTGCTGGATGTGCGCACGGGAGTGGCGGAAAAGTTGGTGAAAAAAAAAAAAAAAAAACAGCAGGAACGAGCTCTGATAAGTGACTGGTGTCACTTATCAAAGTTCCGTGGCTGCTGGATGTGCGCACGGGAGTGGCGGAAAAGTTGGTGAAAAAAAACAAAAAAAAAACAGCAGGAACGAGCTCTGATAAGTGACTGGTGTCACTTATCAAAGTTCCGTGGCTGCTGGATGTGCGCACGGGAGTGGCGGAAAAGTTGGTGAAAAAAAACAAAAAACGGCAGGAACGAGCTCTGATAAGTGACTGGTGTCACTTATCAAAGTTCCGTGGCTGCTGGATGTGCGCACGGGAGTGGCGGAAAGGGGGGGTGAAAAAAAAAACGGCAGGCACGAGCTCTGATAAGTGACCGCTGTCACTTATCAAAGTTTGCGGCTGCTGGATGTGCGCACGGAGGGGGGTGCGAAAGTGTTGATGGGTGAACTGCGTCACCAATCAACGCTCGGCGGCGCAAAGGGGGGTAAAAAGAGGGGGAAAGGGAAGGGGGGAGGGGGGAATGGGGGGATTGGGGTGGATCGGGCAGGGATCGGGGCTCAAAAACTCACGTTTGTAGTCTTTTTTTCTTTTCTCTTCTTTCTTCTCTCTTCTTTCTTCTCTCTTCTTTCTTCTCTCTTCAGCAGGAGTTGTGGTGTCACAGGCTACTGTGGCACCACAAGGCCCAGCACAGGAGGAGATCTGGCAGTGTGACCGCACAGCAGGAATCCTCAGCAAGTGTGAGGACCCCTGCAGTGCGGTCAGACAGGTCAGATCCAGTTTGCAGACAGGTCACAGAGCGGTCACATCGCTGCTATGACCTGTCATTGGTGGGATCGATGATCACATCAATCCCACCAATCAAAGGAGACCCCTGCATTGCCGGTTGCTAGGCACCGGCCTAGTAATCGAGCTCACAGCTCCGATTCCTAGGCAGGTCACCGGCAGGTCACCTAGCAGGGCACAGAGCGGTCACACCGCTGCTGTGCCCTGTGATTGGCGCGATCGTCGATGACATCGATCGCGCCAATCAGCTCCTTCATGCCCTACAGGCCCTGGCCTAGGATCGGTGCTATTACTGCACCGATCCAGGCAGGTACAGGCAGGGCACAGCGCGGATATACCGCGGCTGTGCCCTGCGATTGGCGCAATCGATGTGATCGGCGATCGCGCCAATCCGGGGGGGGTCTGGACTTTCCTAGGCCCAGGCCTAGGATCGAGTACATCGGTACTCGATCCTAGCCTGCGATCTCACTGTTTTAGCCGCTCTGATTGGCTGAAACAGTGAGAAAGGCTGTGATTGGCTGTTCAGAATTCAACAGCCAATCACAGCGATCGGGAGGCCTGAGGGGGGAGGACGCAGCCCGGGATGCCGACGCCAACTTCCAAGAGGTAAGCTGGCGTCGGAATTTTAATGCGATCACCGCTACTTAAGTCGCGATGTCGCATTAAAGGGCATGACGTACTATCCCGTCCATGGTCAGAATGGCACGGGTTTTATATGGACGGGATAGTACGTCTAATGTCAGAGAGGGGTTAAGGGCTAGGTTACAGCAGTTCCTAGCACTTTTAGCAGGCAAGTCTGTGCTCTATATAGACAGATAGGTCAACTTGAGAGTAGTGACTATTTGTAATTCTATCCCTTTTGAGGGCTAGGTTACATCAGTTGCTATCACATTTTGCCAGCTCCACCAGAGTTGAAATACTCATAATTTTTTGCTGTATCTTGCCTGTAGAATAATTGTGGGCATAGTAGCAGTCTGTGGTACTCATTGTATTAGGCTATCTATACAAAGCTCCACCAGCGTTAAAAAAAAAAGAATTTTTATCTGCATCTTGCCTGGACAATAATTTTGGGCATAGTAGCAGTGTGTGGTACTCATTCTATTAGGCCATCTATACAAAGCTCCACCAGAGTTTTAAAAAAAAAAATTTTTTATCTGCATCTTGCCTGGACAATAATTTTGGGCATAGTAGCACTGTGTGGTATTCATTTTATTAGGACATCTATACAAAGCTCCACCAGCCTTAAAAAAAAAAATTCTAACTGCATCTTGCCTGGACAATAATTTTGGGCATACTAGCAGTCTGTGGTACTCATTCTATTAGGCTATCTATACAAAGGTCCAGCAGCGTTGAAATACTCATAATTTTTTTTTGCTGCATCTTGCCTGTAGAATAATTGTGGGCATAGTAGCAGTCTGTGGTACTCATTGTATTAGGCCATCTATACAAAGCTCCACCAGCGTTAAAAAAAAAAAAAGAATTTTTATCTGCATCTCGCCTGGACAATAATTTTGGGCATAGTTGCAGTGTGTGGTACTCATTGTATTAGGCCATCTATACAAAGCTCCACCAGCATTGAAATACTCATAATTTTTGGCTGCATCTTGCCTGTAATATAATTGTGGGCATAGTAGCAGTCTGTGGTTCTCATTGTATTAGGCCATCTATACAAAGATCCACCAGCGTTTAAATACTAAGAATTTTTTGCAGCCATCGTTTTTAGTGCAAACAACTCCAGAGTTGTCAATTAGGTAACCACCAAAATGAGTGGCAAAAGGCCTGCTGCTAGTGGACAGGGAAATAGGCGTGTTGTGAAGGGCAAAAAATGTTGTGTCCGTGGGATTGGTGTTAAAGCAACAGTAACATTTGCAGAAGAAAGACCATCTTCCAACCAAACTAAGATGTCTACTTCTTTTAGTGGACAATGTGGTACGATCCCTTTCTTACGGGCACGCCCATTGCTACAAATTCCAGATGAGGCACAAAAAAAAGGTGCTTTAACAGATATCAAGTGCTCCTTTAAGTCGGTTCTCCACCTCAACTTCAACATCACAAAAACTCCAGTCCTCAGAGGTGTCACCCCAATCGCACTTGCTTCCTCACAGCTCCCAAGTCTCCAACTGCCCATCTGAGTATGGGGTAGAACAGATGGTTGAATCTGCAGAGCTGTTTACTCATACCATAGCCTTGGAATCAGAGGTCGTCTCCACAGCTTCTGCGAATCCAGACGAGGAAATGATCTGCACTGATGCCAAGAATGTTTATGAGTCGGATCCAGGACCAGATGAAGAAGGTTCTGAGCATAATGTAGACCCTCGTTCCCAAACTGTAACTCTTGTTGGTGGAGAGAATGAGGAAGATGATGATGAGACTCAAATACCTGATTTGAGCGACAACTTGAGTTTTGTGTCAGGGCAAGAAGAGGTTGGCTCTGAGGACGACGGGTGTGAGAACACACAGGGTGATGATGACGAGGTTGCAGATCC
>JARQOD010006611.1:0-42172 GCA_033576555.1 Oophaga sylvatica | reverse complement strand
ACCTTTCTTCTGCTTTTCATCCCCAGACTAATGGACAGACCGAACGAACCAATCAAACCCTGGAGCAGTATCTCCGCTGCTTTATCTGCCACCTACAGGATGATTGGGTGGATCTACTTCCATTAGCTGAGTTCTCGTATAACAACTCTCAGAGTGCCTCCACTAAACAGTCTCCTTTTTACTCTAATCTAGGTTATCATCCTAACATTCTACCACGATTTCCCATAGAAACGCCTTTACCAGCAGTGGCTGAAAGAATCACGTCTTTACAGAAGAATATGGATCTTCTAAAGGAAAATCTGGAATCGGCTCAAGAAAGGTACAAAAAGCAGCAGATAAATTTCGTAAACCTGCACCAGCTTTCAAGGTAGGAGACTTGGTCTGGCTGTCAACCAGAAATCTTAAGTTAAGGATTCCATCGTCTAAGTTGGGACATAAGTACATTGGACCCTATAAAATCAGTAAAATTATAAGTGCCGTTGCTTGTCGTCTTGCAACTGCCCAGAACTATGAGAATCCACCCTGTCTTTCATGTATCCCTACTAAAGGCTGCGACACCCAATACGTTTCCTGGACGTTCCTCTCCTTGCCCTGACCCAGTGCTAGTCGATGGTCAGGAAGAATTTGTGGTGGAAAGGATTTTAGATTCCAGGTTGTATAGAAATCAGTTACAATATCTGATTAAATGGCAGGGCTACCCAGTGGAGGACAACTCATGGGAACCGGTCAATAACGTTAATGCTCCTCGACTTGCTCCGTCAGTTTCATCAGAGGTACCCACACAAGCCTGGTCTGAGGTCATCCGGAGGTTGTCCTTAAGGGGGGAGTAATGTAGGTTCTATGTATATATTCTTGAAACTCAGTTTGTTCGTCAGCCATTTTACTTTCTGTCTTGCTGCAGCTATCTTGCCCTCAGTCAAAATGGAGTTTCCAGCTTGCATGTTCCCGCCCTGATTCTCTCCTTTGCTTCTTAAGCAGCCACAGCTGAGCAATCAGTGCTTCAGAATCTAGCCTGCAGTGAACCTGTGACTTGACTCCTGTAAGCCTTGGACCTTGTACTCCAGCTATTCCTACTGAGGAACTCTGAAGCACTTGTGGACTCTGAACCATGCTCTTTGAAAGACCCACGTTTGCATGGACTTACGGTAACAGAGAAGAAGATCCTGAATCTGTATTGGAGAGTGATTGCTGAGCTTGGATTACTCTGGCCTGCTGTGTCTCCTGTTTCTGTGTCTGCAAACTGTGTGACTATTTCTGCCAACTTGTATGAAGTAATACAGGACTTTTCTATATCAAACCTGTGACTCCTGTGTTTTCATCGCACCCAAGCACAAGACGCTATATGAACTGTACTATACACATTACACCTACTCTAATATTAAAAACCTTTCCACTTGTCAAGTGACGTAAATGTGAACAAGGCAGAGGGACTGAACCCACCAGTTGAAGCATAGGCCAGACAGGATGGATTTTTCAGCTCAAAAGCAGGGCGGTCACACCCTTATATGCACAAGATGCACTAAGAACTAAATGAAAAACTGGGTCTGAACTGAAAAAGTAAGTTGATGTGTATGCAAAATGTAAATGCATATCAAACACATGACCATTAAACAGAGAAAACAAGAAACAAATATCCTAAAATAAAACAAAATAAAAAATATATTGCAAAACATGCATGAAGTTGTAATAATAATAATAATAAGGGTATTTGGTAAACATAATTTTGATCAAAATAATGTACAAGCCATCCCGCCACGTCAAGGCAACCCTTTGTGGGACAGTCCTACTCTAATATTAAAAACCTTTCCACTTGTAAGTGACGTAAATGTGAACAAGGCAGAGGGAGTGAACCCACCAGTTGAAGCATAGGTCAGACAGGATGGATTTTTCAGCTCAAAAGCAGGGCGGTCACACCCTTATATGCACAAGATGCACTAAGAACTAAATGAAAAACTGGGTCTGAACTGAAAAAGTAAGTTGATGTGTATGCAAAATGTAAATGCATATCAAACACATGACCATTAAACAGAGAAAACAAAAAACAAGAAACAAATATCCTAAAATAAAACAAAATAAAAAATATATTGCAAAACATGCGTGAAGTTGTAATAATAATAATAAGGGTATTTGGTAAACATAATTTTGATCAAAAGAATGTACAAGCCATCCCGCCACGTCAAGGCAACCCTTTGTGGGACAGTCCTACTCTAATATTAAAAACCTTTCCACTTGTCAAGTGACGTAAATGTGAACAAGGCAGAGGGACTGAACCCACCAGTTGAAGCATAGGCCAGACAGGATGGATTTTTCAGCTCAAAAGCAGGGCGGTCACACCCTAATATGCACAAGATGCACTAAGAACTAAATGAAAAACTGGGTCTGAACTGAAAAAGTAAGTTGATGTGTATGCAAAATGTAAATGCATATCAAACACATGACCATTAAACAGAGAAAACAAAAAACAAGAAACAAATATCCTAAAATAAAACAAAATAAAAAATATATTGCAAAACATTCATGAAGTTGTAATAATAATAATAAGGGTATTTGGTAAACATAATTTTGATCAAAAGAATGTACAAGCCATCCCGCCACGTCAAGGCAACCCTTTGTGGGACAGTCCTACTCTAATATTAAAAACCTTTCCACTTGTCAAGTGACGTAAATGTGAACAAGGCTTCAACTGGTGGGTTCAGTCCCTCTGCCTTGTTCACATTTACGTCACTTGACAAGTGGAAAGGTTTTTAATATTAGAGTAGGACTGTCCCACAAAGGGTTGCCTTGACGTGGCGGGATGGCTTGTACATTCTTTTGATCAAAATTATGTTTACCAAATACCCTTATTATTATTATTACAACTTCATGCATGTTTTGCAATATATTTTTTATTTTGTTTTATTTTAGGATATTTGTTTCTTGTTTTTTGTTTTCTCTGTTTAATGGTCATGTGTTTGATATGCATTTACATTTTGCATACACATCAACTTACTTTTTCTGTTCAGACCCAGTTTTTCATTTAGTTCTTAGTGCATCTTGTGCATATAAGGGTGTGACCGCCCTGCTTTTGAGCTGAAAAATCCATCCTGTCTGGCCTATGCTTCAACTGGTGGGTTCAGTCCCTCTGCCTTGTTCACATTTACGTCACTTGACAAGTGGAAAGGTTTTTAATATTAGAGTAGGACTGTCCCACAAAGGGTTACCTTGACGTGGCAGGATGGCTTGTACATTCTTTTGATCAAAATTATGTTTACCAAATACCCTTATTATTATTATTACAACTTCATGCATGTTTTGCAATATATTTTTTATTTTGTTTTATTTTAGGATATTTGTTTCTTGTTTTTTGTTTACCTTTCTGTCTAGACAGATTGGGCCCCAGCGTTTGCTCATTCTATTTTCTGTCTGTGTCCGTGCTTTCTTCTTGTCTAACCGCCATTACATGTTTGTGGGCTTCCTATTTTCTTTGGGGATCTGCTCCGGGGCAGATAGCTTTCATCTTTCTGCCTTTAGGTGTAGTTATCTCTCAGGCTGTGATGAGGCGTCTAGGATCAACGTAGGAACGCTCCACGGCTACCTCTAGTTGTGTGGTTAGTTCAGGGTACTGAAATCCAATAGGTTCCAGCCTCTCTGGTGTATTACCGTTTTTGATATTTCTCCTCAGTTACCGAAACATAACAGATGGGACAGAAATATGGGGCAGGATGGAGACAGATTGGGCAGGTTCGAGACAGATGGGGCTGGAATATGGGGCAGAATGAAGACAGATGGGGCAGGGTCATGGGGCAGGATGGAGACATGGGGGCAGGATGGGAGACATGGGGGCAGGATGTAAACAAATTGGGCAGAATGGAGACATGGGCAGAATGGAGAACTGGGGACAGGATGGGAGACACATGGGCAGAATGGAGACCTGGGGCAGAATGGAGACATGGGTAGAATGGAGACCTGGGGCAGAATGGAGACATGAGGGCAGGATGGGAGACACAGGGGCAGGATGGGAGATACTGGGGCAGGATGTAAACACATGGGGCAGAATGTAGACATGGGGCAGAATGGGACATGGGGCAGAATGGAGACATGGGGCAGGATGGAAGACATGGGGGCAGGATGGGAGACACGAGGGCAGGGTGGAAGACATGGGGGCAGGATGGGAGACACGAGGGCAGGGTGGGAGACACGGGGGCAGGATGGGAGACACAGGAGCAGGATGGGAGACACGGGGAGAATGGAGACACGGGGAGAATGGAGACACAGAGAAGAATGGAGAATGGAGACATGGGGAGAATGGAGACACAGGGGAGAATGGAGACGGGGCAGGATGGGAAACACGGGGCAGGATGTAAACACATGGTGCAGAATGGAGACATGGGGCAGGATGGGAGACACAGGGGCACGATGGGAGACACAGGGGCAGGATGGGAGATACGGGGGCAGGATGTAAACACATGGGGCAGAATGGAGATATGGGGCAGGATGGGAGATACGGGGCAGGATGTAAACACATGGGGCAGAATGGAGACATGGGGCAGGATGGAGACATGGGGCAGGATGGGAGACACAGGGGCAGGATTGGAGACACGGGGGAGAATGGATACACGGGGAGAATGGAGACATGGGGAAGAATGGAGTCCAGAGGAGAATGGAGACATGGGGAAAATGGAGACACGGGGCAGGATGGCAGACATGGGGGCAGGATGGGAGACACGAGAGCAGGGTGGGAGACACAGAGGCAGGATGGGAGACACAGGGGGAGAATGGAGACACGGGGAGAATGGAGACACGGGGAGAATGGAGTCATGGGGAAGAATGGAGACAAGGGGCAGGATGGGAAACACGGGGGCAGGATGTAAACACATGGGGCAGGATGGAGACATGGGGCAGGATGTAGACATGGGGCAGGATGGGAGACATGGGGGCAGGATGGAAGACACAAGGGGCAGGATGGGAGACACAGGGGCAGGATGGGAGATATGGGGGCAGGATGTAAACACATGGGGCAGAATTGAGACATGGGGCAGGATGGGAGACACAGGGGAAGGATGGGAAAAACGGGGGAGAATGGAGACACGGGGAGAATGGAGACATGGGAGAAAATGGAGTCTGGAGGATAATGGAGATATGGGGAGAATGGAGACATGGGGAAGAATGGAGACAGGGGGCAGGATGGGAAAACGGGGGCAGGATGTAAACACATGGTGCAGAATGGAGACATGGGGGCAGAATGTAAAGACATAGTGCAGGATGGAGACACGGGGCAGGATGGAGACAAATGGGGCAGGAATATGGGGCAGGAGGGAGACAGATGGGGCAGGAATATGGGGCAAGATGGAGACAGATTGGGCAGGTTGGAGACAGATGGGGCTGGAATATGGGGCAGAATGAAGACAGATGGGGCAGGGTCATGGGGCAGGATGGGAGACACGGGTGCAGGATGTAAACACATTGGGCAGAATGGAGACCAGGGGCAGAATGGAGAACTGGGGACAGGATGGGAGACACAGGGGCAGGATGGGAGACACATGGGCAGAATGGAGACCTGGGGCAGAATGGAGACATGGGTAGAATGGAGACCTGGGGCAGAATGGAGACATGGGGGCAGGATGGAAGACATGGGGGCAGGATGGGAGACACGAGGGCAGGGTTGGAGACACAGGGCAGGATGGGAGACACAGGGGCAGGATGGGAGACACAGGGGAGAATGGAGACACGGTGAGAATGGAGACACAGGGAAGAATGGAGAATGGAGAAATGGGGAGAATGGAGACATGGGGGAGAATGGAGACGGGCAGGATGGGAAACACGGGGGCAGAACGTAAACACATGGTGCAGAATGGAGACATGGGGCAGGATGGAGACATGGGGCAGGAACGAAGACATGGGGGTGGGCAGGGAGTGGGAGACACGCGAGGGACAGAGCAGGTGGGAGACACGGGGGAGAATGGAGACACAGGGAGAATGGAGACGGGGCAGGATGGGAAACACGGGGCAGGATGTAAACACATGGTGCAGAATGGAGACATGGGGCAGGATATAAACACATGGTGTAGGATGGAGACAAGGGGGCAGGATGGAGACAAATGGGCAGGAATATGGGGCAGGATGCAGACAGATGGGGCAGGAATATGGGGCAGGATGGAGAAGGTTGGAGACAGATGGGGCAGGAATATTGGGCAGAATGAAGACAGATGGGGCAGGGTCATGGGACAGGATGGAGACAGATGGGGCAGGATGATGGTGCAGGATGAAGACACATGGTGCAGGATTATGGGGCAGGATGGATACGATGGAGAAAGATGGGGCAGGATTATGGGGCAGGATCTTGGGACAGATGGGTCAGGATCAATGGACATATGGGGCAGGATGGTGAGATCATATGAGTGCAGAATGGATACTCATGAGTGCAGGATGGGAGAACATATGGCTTGAGCTCTGCAAGGGGAACTCTTGATAACTGTGTTATTTCCTGCAGAGACGAGCCCTGGCTGGAAGATGTGATGGTGGTCTGTGCTGGATGAAGATGAAAAGCAAAGATGAAGGACTTCACCTAGAGACGCCACTGGTGAGTCAGTGTGTTACCTGTACACTGACACTATACACTGTATACTATATACAGCGGTCCTGTGTACAATGTCACCAGTGATCACTGTATTACCTGTACACTGGCATTATATACAGAGGTCCTGTGTACAATGTCACTGGTGATCACTGTTACCTGTACACTGACACTATATACAGAGCTCCTGAGTATTATGTCACCGGTGATCACTGTATTACCTGTACACAGACACTGCATACTAAGTACAGATCTCCTGTGTATAATGGCACTTATGGTATTGAAGTATTCAGTCACCATGTGGTGGTAATATGTGGTTTGGTCATGGTGTGGTGGTATTTGTCCTTGTATGTGCTATTATTCGGTCACTGTGGTGATAATATGTGGTCTGGACATGGTGTGGCTGTATTTGTTCCTTGTATGTGGTATCATAGGTCACTATGTGGTGGTAATATTGTGTCTGGTCATGGTGAGGTGGTATTTGTCCCTTCGGATGTGGTATTATTGGTCATTTTAAAAATTGAAAAATTAATAAAAATATACCTAAATTGTATTGGATATTTTAACACATGTTTAATAGGTTAGAAAAGAGTAGAGCTCGGCCAGAGGAGGCAGGTTAAAAAAAAACTTTTGGCCAAAACAAGAGCTGCTTGGCTATATGTGTGATCTGGTGATGTAAACTGTTAACGTGTGATTGGTGAGAAGTGGAGTTTTTCCACGAGAGAGCGGTGGGACTGTGGACAGTTCGAGGGGTGGAGGTGGGGCTGGTGTGGAGCCTGGGCGGAGTCTCAAGGGGGTCCCAAAAATTTTGCCAGTATGGGGCCCCAAAATTCCTAGTGGCAGCCCTGCTCGTACTCATTTCCAGGAGCGGTGCCCTCAACACTCCTGGCAGTTTAACCCTCTAAATGCCACGATGAATAGCGATCTTAGCTTTTAGAAGGCAGGCAGAGGGAGGACGCTCTCTCAGCCCTCCAATTGGCCCCCCTCCAGCGTAATTGCAGGGGCCCAATCGTTGCCATGGTGACTCAATGTTGTCATGATGGCATCCAGGTCACCATGCTACTGAAGCCTCTCAGACCAGGCGAAGAGCATGGTCTAAGGGGCTTGTGTCAGTGCAGCACTGACAGTTATAAGCCATTGAAATGAAATGCATTGCATTGAATTATAGCAACGATCAGGCTGCTGAAACTGAAAGTCCCACAGTGGGACAAAGTAAAAAAGTAAATATATATATATTATATATATATATTATATATATTGTGAGACAGTGAAGGGATATATGTTGAATGGGATGTACATTTCACCTAGTTACTTTGCTGACTACTATAAGGGGAATGTATGGCTTTGTAAAACTAGTGGTGGAGAAAGGTCACTACACCTTCCATTCAATACACACTTGCAGCTCAAACCTGAAGACACTCAGGTATTGATTAGGAAGCCAGAAGTAGGTGCTTGGGAGCACAGTCAGAGAGCTCGCTTAGTCTGGACAAGGAGTCCCGGCACAAGAAGCAGTCTCCAGGAGTTTGAGCTGTCTCAGTCTGGGTGCTCGATGTACCCCGGACACAGGAGTAGTCTCTGTGAGAATCCATGCGGATAGCTGCTGAATAGGAGGGGAGCTCTCTCAAGTCTGGACGTTGAAGGTGCCTTCAGACACAAGGAGGAGACTCTGTGAACCTCCATGCTGGTAAATGCTGAACATATGTGTTGTTTTGGCCCCGGCTGTTAGAGTCGGGACCCGGATAGATAGGGAAATCTATCTAAGTGTAGTAAGTGGCTAGACAAGCCCAGGTCTTCTGTTTATGATTTGTTTTATGTCTTGTTTGCTTTTGACTTTAAATAAAACTGGTTGCAGCCAGTTGCACCAGTACTGCTGTGAATGAACTGTTTCCGTGCCACTCTGTCTACCCGGACGGCGATCCCAGAGCTATATCCCCTGAAAAGCTTACAATTGGCGGAGAATGCTGGGGCAGCACAGTGGCTGATACAATTGGTGCTGGAATGTGCGTGCAGCACAGTGGCTTAGAGACAGCAATAAAGGTGAAGTCTGTTGAAGCAGCAGCAGAGAAAAAAAAAGGTGTGTCAGCAAAAGAAACATCTGTTGGAGCAGTCTTAAAGAGACAGTAGCCCTAATAGAGTTTGCAAAAGAAAAAAAAAAAAGTGTGTCTGCACAGCAAAGCTGAACTTGTTGTGGAAAAGACTGTGGAGTGTGCAGCAGCAAAGGAAAAGTCTGTTGGAGCAGTCTTAAAGAGACAGTGGCCCTAATAGAGTTTGCAGAGAAAAAAAAAAAAAAAGTGTCTGCACAGCAAAGCTGAATTTTCTGTGGAAAAGACTGTGGAGTGTGTATGTCTTGAGTGAAGACTGCCGTTGTTGAGACAGAGAAGTCTGACAGCATGGATGACAGCATGGAGGCGCTGTTTGAACAAATGGCGCAAGTTAATGTGCAACATAAGACTGCCGTGGTTGAGACAGATAAGTCCGGCAGTATGGAGGAGCTCGTTGAGTACCTGGTCCAGGCCCAGCGAAGCATGCAGCAGAGCATGGAGCAGCAGCGCCTGCAGCACCAGCAGCGCATGCAGCAGGCCCAGCAGCAATTCCTGCAGCAGCAGCAGGAGAATGACCGGTTGTTTTTTGAGCAGGTTGCAGCACTGCAGGGGACTTGCAGCGCATCGTCCCAAAGTGGTGTTGCAAAGTCACCTGCATTGTCCGCTGTAAAGAAGGCGGTAAGACGGTCCCTGAAAAAGATGACACCTCGTGATGATGTGGAGGTATATCTCACTAGGTTTGAGGGACTGGCAGAGAAGGAGAATCTGCCCCTATCTGAATGGGCCATGATGGTCGCACCCTATCTGAGGGAGAACCCCAAAGGGTCTATGCTGACCTGAGCGAGCAGGACAGCAGAGACTATGCCAAGCTGAAAGAGGAGATTCTTGCCCGGCTGGGTGTTACGGTTGCAGTCAGTGCCAGGAGAGTCCATGACTGGAGATACAGTTGGGAGTCTGCCGTCAGCAACCCTGCCCAAAGGGTCGAAAAGGTGACAGTGGACCGCTACACCCGAGCACTTCCTCCTGAGGTACAGAGAGAAAGGTACTTTGGCCCCAAAGACTGCCTCCGTGACCAGCCGCCTGAGCGGTCGTCATTTCAGAGTTCCCGGACGCCGAACTCTCCCGGTAAGAGCGTTCCAGCTGTTGGGGACATGGGGTATGTTGATAGACGGGTTCAGGCCCGAGGGGACATATGGGAGGGTGATTGTGGTGGACAGTGTTGGAGATGTCATGAAATTGCAGCCGGCTGTCCACTAGAGGGGGAGCCTATGTGCCGTGATGTTGGCAGGTCCCTCTCTCTCTGCGCAGAACCTGTGTGTGTGACCACCGCAGCCGAAGAGACTGGACCACAGGTGTCCCCGGTGGTTACAAATGGTTGCTCAGCACAGGCCCTCCTGGACTCAGGGAGTCAAGTGACTCTCGTGCGTGACAGCCTGATTAATAGGGACTTCATCCCTGATAAACACCTGAGTGTGGTGTGCATCCATGGAGACACCAAAGTCTACCCAGAGACTGCCGTGGACTTGGTCCCCAAACTCGGGGAGGTTTCATGTGAAGTGGGGTAGTGAAGAGTAGACCCTGGTGCACCCCGTTATATTGGGTAATGACTTTCCCCGGTCTAAGGATCTCTGGGGGAAGGGTGATTCTGTTGGACAGTGTGATGAAGCTCCTACTGAGGGTACGCAGTCCCGAGGGGCGGAACACAATATTAGTGGGCCGTTAATCTTGTGTGATAATGATGATGACCATGATAATGATGCTGATATTGATAATGATGATCATGATAATGATGATGACCATGATGATGATGCTGATATTGATAATGATGATGATGCTAATCATAATAGTGATGATACTGATGATGATCATGATAAAGATGAAATTCCTTTGCAGGTGATGTTGGGAGACGAGGATGGTGGTTCTCGGGAACCGAGTGTCCCTGACCTGCCTGTGTCCTTGACAATTTTGGGAGTGAGCCGGTGCGAGACCCCACTCTTAAAACGGCACAGGAAAATGTAATTGTTCTGAATGAGGTTCCCCAAGAGCCTGGCTCTGAGGAGAGGTTTCCTCATGCTGCCATGAACAATAACCTATTGTATAGGGACACTGAAGTCCAGGGAGAGGTCGTGAGTCAGCTCCTGGTACCTGAGCTATATAGAAGTATAGTGCTGGGGTTGTCACATAGTCACAAACTTGATGGACCACCTGAGGGAAGCCAGGGAAAAGATGGTGAAATTAATGTTTTGGATGACATTTTTACTCAGGTTCCAGATCAAGATGTGAATGGGAATGAATTGTATAACCCTGACAGTGAACAGGATGTGAATGAGAATGAATTGTATAATCCTGAAAGTGAGCAGGATGTGGCTGTGAAAAAAGGGTCAGACAGGAATAGTGGTAGTGTTAGTGAATCATCTGATGACGATCATGCAAACAGTGAAGAAGAGGAGGTTGAGAGTCCTGAGAAGAAAGCTGATGCTGACCTTACAGCCGGACAGAAGATGGCATCTGAAGATATTTTACAGTTGGCCGATTCCCTGGCGAAGACTAAGGTGAAAGGCAGGACTCTGAAACTAAACACAGCACAAGTAGATGCTGTTGAAAATAAGAAGTTATCAATGTATGGTGTGGATCTGCATCATGCCAAGGACTCTGAAGGTGATGCTGCAGAGGTGGGAAAAGCCATGGAAGTGGTAGACACCAAACCAGATGCCTCACCAGAAGCTGAGGTCTCAAGTGAAGCTGTGAGGAACAAGACTGAAGATGTGGGGACTGACTCTGCCCCGGAATCTGTTTCTGCTGGAACAGCGGCGTGGACGGTGTACTGTCCGGATCCGTGGCTGCAACTCGCGAAGCTCGGGCCGGAAGTTCGGCGCCCGGTGCTCCATCGGTGTTCCCGAGCGACACAAAGGATCTGGATAAATCCCAAGATGAGATTTTGAGACATCAGTTTGGCCTTGGTGAGCTCAAGCGCATTTTCATGGAGTCTACACCTGAACCACGTCCCAGTGAGTGGGAGGGGCGATGTGTCGCTCCGTTGCCGCTGCAGACACACGGGAGCTCAGATGGGATGCAGAACGTGGTGGAAGAGAAGACTGATGGTAGGGCTTCTGGGCATGTCCTACCAGAAGAGCCTGAAGAAGGGGCCGAAGATGTAAAGGACGTCCAACAACTACAGGAGAAGATGCGTATCCATGAGGTTTCCACCAAAGAAATGAAGACTGATAATGTTGCATTACGCAAGCAGCTGCCGCAGTGTGAACTGGATGTGGCATCTCTTCGCCGGGAACATGAGCGGTTCCAGCAGTTGCTCCAGAGATCACGAGGTGAAAGGGAAGGTGTGTGTGGTGCCTTGCCGGATCGAGAAAAAGTGGTTGCACAGGTACAAGATGAATTGATTACTTCTCAGAAAAAACTCCAAACTGTGATGAAGGAGCGTGATCAGAGCCATGAGGATCTCCTGGAGAAAGAAGTAAGAGCTCTGAGTCTTATGCAAAGTGAGCCTGTACAAGAAGAGGATGAATTATGTGTACCGAAAAAGAAAAACGATCAGCTTCCTCTACAGTGCCAATCGTTTGAACAGTGTGGCTCAAAATGGTTAGAGACCATGGCAGAGGTGCTTAAGTTCTGTGAAATAGAATTTATGAACCAACTGATATTTAAGAAAGTAGATGTGCTAAAAAAGGTTCAGGGGGAATTAGAGAAAGGTGAAAAAACCCCTATACCTCCTGTGACAGTTGGTGACACAGGGTCAGTGCCCCAAAAAACAGGAGGTACGAGAGTTTCTGTGGAAGAATCAGCAGAGGTGTTCTGACGTGCCTGGTCGTACTTCTCTGGGGAGGCACTATACCGAAACTGAGCCCGGCACTAAGGTCAAGCAGAAACCGTGCAGGACACCCGAGGCCCGCAGAGTATAGGCCTGGAAGGGTACAGGGTAGTGTCCATGCCTCAGGTGAAGATACAGATGACAATAGTAAAGATGAAGCTAATGATGGCCATGCTTCAGGTGAAGATGAAGCTGATGATGGCCATGACTTGTCCAGAGTTCACTGTCTCTTTTGGATTGTTGACCAGTCCTCCGGTCTGGATGACCAGCCCTCCGGTCTGGAGAAGAGGGGGGGGATATGTGAGACAGTGAAGGGATATATGTTGAATGGGATGTACATTTCACCTAGTTACTTTGCTGACTACTATAAGGGGAATGTATGGCTTTGTAAAACTAGTGGTGGAGAAAGGTCACTACACCTTCCATTCAATACACACTTGCAGCTCAAACCTGAAGACACTCAGGTATTGATTAGGAAGCCAGAAGTAGGTGCTTGGGAGCACAGTCAGAGAGCTCGCTTAGTCTGGACAAGGAGTCCCGGCACAAGAAGCAGTCTCCAGGAGTTTGAGCTGTCTCAGTCTGGGTGCTCGATGTACCCCGGACACAGGAGTAGTCTCTGTGAGAATCCATGCGGATAGCTGCTGAATAGGAGGGGAGCTCTCTCAAGTCTGGACGTTGAAGGTGCCTTCAGACACAAGGAGGAGACTCTGTGAACCTCCATGCTGGTAAATGCTGAACATATGTGTTGTTTTGGCCCCGGCTGTTAGAGTCGGGACCCGGATAGATAGGGAAATCTATCTAAGTGTAGTAAGTGGCTAGACAAGCCCAGGTCTTCTGTTTATGATTTGTTTTATGTCTTGTTTGCTTTTGACTTTAAATAAAACTGGTTGCGGCCAGTTGCACCAGTACTGCTGTGAATGAACTGTTTCCGTGCCACTCTGTCTACCCGGACGGCGATCCCAGAGCTATATCCCCCGAAAGCTTACAATATATATATATATATATATATTATATATATATATATATATATATATATATATATACAGTACAACCAAAAGTTTGGACACACCTTCTCATTCAAAGATTTTTCTGCATTTTCATGACTATGAAAATTGTAGAATCACACTGAAGGCATCAAAACTATGAATCAACACATGTGGAATTATACATTACACTTTACAAAAAAGTTTGAAACACCTAAAAATATGTCTTATATTCTAGGTTCTTCAAAGTAACCACCTTTTGCTTTGATTACTGCTTTGCATGCAGAAAAGGTGAATGGATGGACTCTACATGCCTGGTTCCCACCGTGAAGCATGGAGGAGGAGGTGTGATGGTGTGGGGGTGCTTTGCTGGTGACACTGTTTGGGATGTATTCAAAATTGAAGGCATACTGAACCAGCATGGCTACCACAGCATCTTGCAGCGGCATGCTATTCCATCCGGTTTGCGTTTAGTTGGACCATCATTTATTTTTCAACAGGACAATGACCCCAAACACACCTTCAGGCTGGGTAAGGGCTATTTGACCAAGATGGAGAGTGTTGGGGTGCTATGCCATATGACCTGGCCTCCACAGTTACCAGACCTGAAACCAATCGAGATGGTTTGGGGTGAGCTGGACCGCTCACCGCTTCAATTTTGAATAAATCCCCAACAGTATCACCAGCAAAGCACCCCCACACCATCACACCACCTCCTCCATGCTTCACGGTGGAAAACCAGGCATGTAGAGTCCATCCGTTCACCTTTTATGCGTGCAAAGCAGTAATCAAAGCAAAAGGTGGCTACTTTGAAGAACCTAGAATATAAGACATATTTTCAGTTGTTTCACACTTTTTTGTAAAGTGTAATGTATAATTCCACATGTGTTAATTCATAGTTTTGATGCCTTCAGTGTGATTCTACAATTTTCATAGTCATGAAAATACAGAAAAATCTTTGAAAGAGAAGGTGTGTCCAAACTTTTGGTCTGTACTGTATATACAGTATATATACAGTACAGACCAAAAGTTTGGACACACCTCATTTAAAGATTTTTCTGTATTTTCATGACTATGAAAATTGTACATTCACACTGAAGGCATCAAAACTATGAATTAACACATGTGGAATTATATACTTAACAAAAAAGTGTGAAACAACTGAAAATATGTCTTATATTCTAGGTTCTTCAAAGTAGCCACCTTTTGCTTTGATGACTGCTTTGCACACTCTTGGCATTCTCTTGATGAGCTTCAAGAGGTAGTCACCAGAAATGGTCTTCCAACAATCTTGAAGGAGTTCCCAGAGATGCTTAGCACTTGTTGGCCCTTTTGCCTTCACTCTGCGGTCCAGCTCACCCCAAACCATCTCGATTGGGTTCTGGTCTGGTGACTGTGGAGGCCAGGTCATCTGGCATAGCACCCCATCACTCTCCTTCTTGGTCAAATAGCCCTTACACAGCCTGGAGGTGTGTTTGGGGTCATTGTCCTGTTGAAAAATAAATGATAGTCCAACTAAACGCAAACCGGATGGAATAGCATGCTGCTGCAAGATGCTGTGGTAGCCATGCTGGTTCAGTTGCCTTCAATTTTGAATAAATCCCCAACAGTGTCACCAGCAAAGCACCCCCACACCATCACACCTCCTCCTCCATGCTTCACGGTGGGAACCAGGCATGTAGAGTCCATCCGTTCACCTTTTCTGCGTCGCACAAAGACACGGTGGTTGGAACCAAAGATCTCAAATTTGGACTCATCAGACCAAAGCACAGATTTCCACTAGTCTAATGTCCATTCCTTGTGTTCTTTAGCCCAAACAATTCTCTTCTGCTTCTTGCCTGTCCTTAGCAGTGGTTTCGTAGCAGCTATTTTACCATGAAGGCCTGCTGCACACAGTCTCTCCTCTTATCAGTTGTTGTAGAGATGTGTCTGCTGCTAGAACTCTGTGTGGCATTGACCTGGTCTCTAATCTGAGCTGCTGTAAACCTGCCATTTCTGAGGCTGGTAACTCGGATAATCTTATCCTCAGAAGCAGAGGTGACTCTTGGTCTTCCTTTCCTGGGGCGGTCCTCATGTGAGCCAGTTTCTTTGTAGCGCTTGATGGTTTTTGCAACTGCACTTGGGGACACTTTCAAAGTTTTCCCAATTTTTCGGACTGACTGACCTTCATTTCTTAAAGTAATGATGGCCACTCGTTTTTCTTTACTTAGCTGCTTTTTTCTTGCCATAATACAAATTCTAACAGTCTATTCAGTAGGACTATCAGCTGTGTATCCACCAGACTTCTGCACAACACAACTGATGGTCCCAACCCCATTTATAAGGCCAGAAATCCCACTTATTAAACCTGACAGGGCACACCTGTGATGTGAAAACCATTTCCGGTGACTACCTCTTGAAGCTCATCAAGAGAATGCCAAGAGTGTGCAAAGCAGTCATCAAAGCAAAAGGTGGCAACTTTGAAGAACATAGAATATAAGACATAATTTCAGTTGTTACACACTTTTTTGTTAAGTATATAATTCCACATGTGTTAATTCATAGTTTTGATGCCTTCAGTGTGAATTTACAATTTTCATAGTCATGAAAATACAGAAACATCTTTAAATGAGAAGGTGTGTCCAAACTTTTGGTCTGTACTGTACATAAATGTTTTGCTTCCAAATATCCTGAGGTGCTTCAGGCTAGGCTTCTCATAGTTCCATAGCTCATATGGAGTTTTATTTGTGACTTTACCTGGCGCTCTGTTTTGAAGATAGCAAGCTGTCATGATGGCTTCTCCCCAATACATTGTACGGTTCTTTCTCTTTGCTATGCCATTTTGTTCTGGGTTGTATGGAATGGTAGTCTGGAACAAGATTCCATTCTTTTTTTAAATGGTTTGCACCTTACCACTTGTATATTCGGTTTCATTATCTGCATGCAGAGCTTTTGGCATTCTTCCAAATTTGTTAAACACTACAGCAAGATAGTCATCAAGTTTCCATGGAACTTCATCCTTACTGGAGCAGGTAGGCGACTTTATATCTGGAGTAGTCATCAATAAATGTGAGAAAATATCTCTTCTTGCTAGGAGTTTGAACACTCATTGGACCACACACATCTATATGTATCAGATCCAGAGGCTGTGCAGATCTAGTGGTGCTTATTTTAGGAGAGGATTTTCTGGACATTTTCACTTTAAGACAGATAATGCACTTCATCATGTGACTACACTGGTTGATTTCAATACCATTTGCAAGTTGAGCTAGCTTCCTTACTACTTCTGGGTCTCTGTGCCCAAGATGTCTGTGCCATACATGGATACAGTTCTTATGCAGATCTTGTCTAGCACTGCACACTCTTTGCATTTTAACTGATAAAGTTCATCTTCGATTTTTCCTTCTGCAAGAGTGTGACCCTTCTTTGAGATGATGCAGCTATTATTTCTAAAAGTAACTACATTCCACTTCTGTGTGAGATTCTTTACTGACAGAAGATAGCTTTCAAGGCTGGGAACATAGAGAATATCCTTTATTGGGATCTTTATGCTTTGTGCTGAGGAAACTGGACAGTGGAGTTAGCAATCTCCTAGTCCTTCTGTAGTCATATAGTGACCATTAGCTAGGATGACCTTTTCTGACTTGCTTTCATTGAGGTCAGTGAAGAAATCTGTAAGGTTCTATGTATATATTCCTGAAACTCAGTTTGTTCGTCAGCCATTTTACTTTCTGTCTTGCTGCAGCTATCTTGCCCTCAGTCAAAATGGAGTTTCCAGCTTGCATGTTCCCGCCCTGATTCTCTCCTTTGCTTCTTAAGCAGCCACAGCTGAGCAATCAGTGCTTCAGAATCTAGCCTGCAGTGAACCTGTGACTTGACTCCTGTAAGCCTTGGACCTTGTACTCCAGCTATTCCTACTGAGGAACTCTGAAGCACTTGTGGACTCTGAACCCTGCTCTTTGAAAGACCCACGTTTGCATGGACTTACGGTAACAGAGAAGAAGATCCTGAATCTGTATTGGAGAGTGATTGCTGAGCTTGGATTGCTCTGGCCTGCTGTGTCTCCTGTTTCTGTGTCTGCAAACTGTGTGACTATTTCTGCCAACTTGTATGAAGTAATACAGGACTTTTCTATATCAAACCTGTGTCTCATGTATGTTCATCGCACCCAAGCACAAGACGCTATATGAACTGTACTACATACATTACAAGATTCTGAAGCCAAAACGTTAGTGTCTGCTGGGTCTGGAAGGCTGTGTCTGCTGTACTGTGGATATCAGACGTCCGGTTGTACTTTCTGTGATGACAGTGGTTGTGACTTCTCACAACCATTCCAGGTGAGCAATTCCCTTAAGTTTTTTCTTTTTGCAGTGTTACCACAGGTAAACACTATTGTTTTTTTTTTTCCTTTCTTTTCTCTTTTTTGTCTGCTGTAACTCTGGATATCAGATGTCTGGTTGAAACTTTCTGTGATGATAGTGGTTGTGACTTCTCACAACCATTCCAGGTGAGCAGTTCCCTTAATTTTTTTTCTCTCTGCAGTGTTGCCACAGGTGAACACTATTGTTTTTTTTTTTTTCTCTCTCCTCTTCTTCCAGTAATCCTGTCTTAAAAGATCTGGAAAATGGAGGCCCGCATAAAGGAACTTTGCGGAGTGACTGATAATATCCTTGCAGATTTGCAGAATATAAAGACCCGTTTTACAAATCTACAGGACCTCAATAATCACAATTTGCAAGTGGTTGGACAGACTACCCAGGATTTGCGAGCCAGGATTGAGGTTCTAGAGGGGCGAGTCCAGGCTCCTGCCGTAGCCCCGAGTGCTGGGATTCCCAAGTTGCCCCCTTTTCGTTTTGGCGGTGAACGTGAGAAATTCAGGGGATTTATTAATCAATGCAATCTTTTTTTTTCTGCACATGCTTCACAATTTCCCACTGAACGATCTAAGGTGCTTACTATAATTATGTTGCTTACCAACAAGGCTTTAATGTGGGCAAACCCTCTGATTGAGACTGAGGATGATTGTTTGAATCACCTTGATGATTTTATTTCAGCCATGGGGCAGGTGTTTGATGACCCCAATCGAGGTGCAACAGCTGAAGCAGCCATGTTAGCTTTGCGCCAAGGTAAGCACTCGGTAGCTGAATATGCCTTGGATTTCAGGAGATGGGCCCTTGATACCACCTGGGACAGTTCCGCCAAAAAATCTATTTTTCGAAAGGGGTTATCTCCACTGATTAAGGATGAACTTGCTCGTGCCGACCCTCCCACTGCGTTAGGTGACTTTATTAACTACTGCATCCGTATTGATACTCGTCTGACTGAACGCAGGCAAGAGAGATGGTTCGAAAGCAATCGTACTAACCTTTTCCTACCTTCCTCTCCAGCTAAGGAACCTTTGAGTAGGATTACACGGGAACCTGAACCTGAACCCATGCAGGTAGACTCTTTACAACGACGGGTTAGTGATGCACGCAAGGAACATCGTTTTAAGGAGAATCTATGTTTCTATTGTGGTAAGTCAGGGCACTTCATTATAGACTGCCCCAGCCGTTCTCGTAAGACTACTGCAGCACTCATTCATTGTGAGTGTTGCGAGAGGGGATCTGTCAGGTCCGAGCCTCAGGCTCCAGAGAGATCTGCAGCAACAGATCTTGATTTCTCGGACTTAAACTCCGTTACCTCTGAGGACGTTGACTGTGTAAACGCTGCCATTTTTCAAGTTTCCTCAGCGGTGTCCCAGCTGAGTTGTAAGAAAAACAATTCTCATTGCTTTCTTTCCATCAAACTCTGGGTTGACTCAGCTTGGGTGTCTAGCTCTGCTATGATCGACTCAGGGGCAAGTGGAAATTTTATGGATGTCTCCTTTGCTCTGAAACAGGGAATACGTTCAGTGAAGAAGGCTACTCCAGTACAGATGGAAACTGTGGATGGCTCCCTGCTGACCTCTGGACCAGTGGATCAGGAAACAGAGCCTTTGAGGGTTCTTATGGGTAAAGATCATCAAGAGAAACTGTCCTTTATGCTTATCTCTTCTCCCCACTTTCCCATTATTCTAGGGCTACCATGGCTGCAGGCTCAGAATCCTACCATTAACTGGGAGACCAAGGAATTACACTTTCCAGAGAAACAGATGAGTCCAAAAGTTTCAGCTTGCTCTGTTCCTAAAGGAATCATGTCAGTCCCTGAACTACCAGCTGTATACCAGGACTATGTGGATTTATGTGACAAGAAGAACGCTGACCAGCTTCCTCCTCACCGTCCATATGATTGTCCAATTGAATTATTGCCTGGAGCAGAGATACCTTTTGGTAAGATCTACCCCCTGGCGGGGCCCGAGCTAAAGGCTTTAAAGGATTACATAGATGAAAATCTAGCCAAGGGCTTCATACGCCCCTCTTCATCTCCTGCAGGTGCACCCATCTTCTTTGTAAAGAAGAAAGATGGATCTCTGAGACCATGCGTAGACTATAGGGAACTCAATAAGGTTACTATTAGAAACCGTTATCCATTGCCTTTAATCCCTGAGTTATTGGAGAGAGTGCGACATGCCAAAATTTTTTCTAAACTAGATCTTCGTGGGGCCTATAACTTAGTCCGTATTAGACCTGGGGATGAATGGAAGACTGCATTCAGGTCACGCTATGGACACTTTGAATATCTAGTTATGCCTTTTGGTCTGAGTACCGCCCCAGCCACTTTCCAACACTTGGTGAATGACATCTTCAGGGATCTCCTAGATACATTCGTGGTAATTTATTTGGATGATATTCTAATTTTTTCTAACTCCACAGAGGAACATCATGGACATGTGAGAATGGTCTTGGAACGTCTAAGACAAAATCATCTTTACATCAAACTTGAAAAGTGTGAATTCCATAGGACCGAGATTCAATTTCTGGGGTATGTACTGTCTACACAAGGAATTAGTATGGATGGAAGCAAAACCCAAGCCATCAAGGATTGGCCAAGTCCTAGAAATGTGAAGGAGGTACAGCGCTTCATCGGGTTTGCCAACTTCTATAGACGTTTCATTAGAAATTTCTCTGAGGTAGTGTCACCTATCACTCAACTTACCCGGAAAGAGTCTAGGTTTTCCTGGACTCCCCAAGCCCAGGAAGCATTTTCCCGTCTAAAAGATAAATTTACCACTGCACCTATCCTAGTACATCCCAACCCCGAGCTTGCCTTCATAATAGAGGTGGATGCTTCAGACTGTGCCGTTGGAGCTATACTCTCTCAGAGAACAGGTGAGAAGAATGTCTTGCATCCCTGTGCCTTCTTTTCCCAGCAGTTGTCTTCGGCTGAGAGGAACTACGATGTGGGCAATAGAGAGTTGTTGGCCATTATTGCCGCCTTCAAAGAATGGAGACACCTTCTTCAGGGAGATGCACAGCAAATAGTCGTCCTGACAGACCATCGTAACCTTGAGTTTATCAGGTCGGCTAAGTGCCTGACTCTCGCCAGGCTCGCTGGAATCTTTTCTTAAACCAATTTAATTTTATCATCTCTTATAGACCAGGATCGCGCAATGGAAAGGCTGATGCACTCTCTAGGATTTACTCAGCAGAGACACGTCCAATTACTCCTCCTAAGACTATTCTTCCTGACTCTAGATTCCTAGGAGTAATTCATAATCAAGACCTACTTAAGGACATCAAGGAAGCATACCATGCGGATTCCTTTTTGGCACAACCCCAAGGGACGTAAGTCTTGTCTTTAAGAATGGTGTGTGGATTCAGGGACAACGCCTGTATATTCCTGAAACAGTCAGATTGAGAGTATTGCAACTCATTCACGATTCCAAGATAGCTGGGCATAGAGGAATTCTAAAGACACAGGAATTTCTTTCTCGTTTCTTTTGGTGGCCCACTTGCAGGAAGGATGTTTTGAATTATGTCACTTCATGTGAGGTCTGTGCAAGATGCAAAACACCTCGCTCCTCACCAACTGGTCTGTTACAGCCTCTTCCCACCCCGTCCCGCCGTGGGGATCCATTTCTATGGACTTCATTGTGGAGTTACCAACCTCTCAGGGGAAGAACACCATTCTAGTGGTGGTTGACCGTCTAACAAAGGCAGCTCATTTTATCCCTTGTGTCGGCTACCCACTGCAAAACAGACATCAGATTTGATGATTAAAGATGTGTTTCGCTTACATGGAGTACCGGATGAGGTTATTTCGGATCGAGGGGTGCAATTCACTTCTAGGTTTTGGCAAAATTTCTGTGCAGCATTGGACATTAAAGTAAACCTTTCTTCTGCTTTTCATCCCAGACTAATGGACAGACCGAACGAACCAATCAAACCCTGGAGCAGTATCTCCGCTGCTTTATCTGCCACCTACAGGATGATTGGGTGGATCTACTTCCATTAGCTGAGTTCTCGTATAACAACTCTCAGAGTGCCTCCACTAAACAGTCTCCTTTTTACTCTAATCTAGGTTATCATCCTAACATTCTACCACGATTTCCCATAGAAACGCCTTTACCAGCAGTAGCTGAAAGAATCACGTCTTTACAGAAGAATATGGATCTTCTAAAGGAAAATCTGGAATCGGCTCAAGAAAGGTACAAGAAAGCAGCAGATAAATTTCGTAAACCTGCACCAGCTTTCAAGGTAGGAGACTTGGTCTGGCTGTCAACCAGAAATCTTAAGTTAAGGATTCCATCGTCTAAGTTGGGACATAAGTACATTGGACCCTATAAAATCAGTAAAATTATAAGTGCCGTTGCTTGTCGTCTTCAACTGCCCAGAACTATGAGAATCCACCCTGTCTTTCATGTATCCCTACTAAAGGCTGCGACACCCAATACGTTTCCTGGACGTTCCTCTCCTTGCCCTGACCCAGTGCTAGTCGATGGTCAGGAAGAATTTGTGGTGGAAAGGATTTTAGATTCCAGGTTGTATAGAAATCAGTTACAATATCTGATTAAATGGCAGGGCTACCCAGTGGAGGACAACTCATGGGAACCGGTCAATAACGTTAATGCTCCTCGCTTGCTCCGTCAGTTTCATCAGAGGTACCCACACAAGCCTGGTCTGAGGTCATCCGGAGGTTGTCCTTAAGGGGGGAGTAATGTAAGGTTCTATGTATATATTCCTGAAACTCAGTTTGTTCGTCAGCCATTTTACTTTCTGTCTTGCTGCAGCTATCTTGCCCTCAGTCAAAATGGAGTTTCCAGCTTGCATGTTCCCGCCCTGATTCTCTCCTTTGCTTCTTAAGCAGCCACAGCTGAGCAATCAGTGCTTCAGAATCTAGCCTGCAGTGAACCTGTGACTTGACTCCTGTAAGCCTTGGACCTTGTACTCCAGCTATTCCTACTGAGGAACTCTGAAGCACTTGTGGACTCTGAACCATGCTCTTTGAAAGACCCACGTTTGCATGGACTTACGGTAACAGAGAAGAAGATCCTGAATCTGTATTGGAGAGTGATTGCTGAGCTTGGATTGCTCTGGCCTGCTGTGTCTCCTGTTTCTGTGTCTGCAAACTGTGTGACTATTTCTGCCAACTTGTATGAAGTAATACAGGACTTTTCTATATCAAACCTGTGTCTCATGTATGTTCATCGCACCCAAGCACAAGACGCTATATGAACTGTACTACATACATTACAAAATCTTTGTTATATGTCATATGACTGCATGCACCAGAATCTATACACCATATATGCTTTACAGGTGGACTTGTACTGTTATTAAATGCAGCTTCAGCACATGCAGAATCTTCCTTTACAGCTGTTTTAACCCTTTGATGACTGTCCTGCTTTTTAAGATGACTCATTTTTGCTTTCCAAATGCTGCAGCCTGCTTTAAGGTGGCCAGGCTTTTACAGACAAAACATTCACAAGTTTCTCTTAATTGCTCTTATATTTAGTGAAATCCTGTGTCTTTAATACTGTTTCTGCTCTGGATTCATTACTGCTGCTTACAAGCTGCGTTTTTCTCTTGAATTCATCCACAGATTTGCCTTTAACTTACTCTAGTGTCAGCTCATCATCTGGCCGTGCATCTAGTGCAGTCACGAGTATGTCATAACTCTCTGGAAGACCACTTAAAAGAAATGCAGCAACATGAAAATCTTTAATTTCTTCTCCAATACCCCTGAGACGCTTCACAATCTCTAGGGTGTATCTTATATAGTCCTGCATATTCTGCCCATCACTTAGCTTAGACTGAAATTGCTTTCTCATTAGATAAAGCTTACTGCTGAGATTTGATCTTTCATGTACTTTCTGTAACTCATCCCACATCTCCTTTGCAATTGCACACTTGCATATATGCACAATCTGATTATCATCTACACTGAGGGAGATGGTACTTTGTGCTTTCTGATCCATCTCTAGCCAATCATCTGGTAACGGATCAGGCACTTGTTCCTCAGTATATTTCCGCGTACCTTCTCTTATGAGCAGCATCTTCAACCTTGAATTTCCAGGACTGGTAGTTCTGGTTAGTGAGGCTTGGCACTGAGAACTTGACAGGATTTCTGCAAGTGGACATCTTCTCTGTTGCTCTGTGCTACTTTTGCTTTGGGCTTCTGTTGCTGTGTTTCTCTGTCGTTCTGTGTCACTCTGGGCCCATAACCTGTTAGCAACGGATTATTCAGGATACTCTCCAAGTGTGTGACAACAGAGCTTCTTTATTCAGGAACAATCAGGAACAATATATGATAAGCTTAATATATCAGGAATAAATCATTTGGGTGTGTCTATCTGTGCAGCATCTATAGCAGGCTGCTTCATCTTCTCTCATACACAGACACAGGAAATCAGGAAATACAGTCACATGTTCTTCCTATGTGAGCCTCTGCTAGGTTTTTTTTTACTTTATAAACAGCATACAAATCTAGCAACTAAACACTCATAGACAGGAATGGACTTGTTGCACCAAACATATTCCATCATCTATCAACTATAAAAATGTTATTTACCTGAAGATAGAGTGGTAATCTGTAGGTAAATACCATTACATTTACATTAGGCTGGTTTACTGGTAGAGGGGCCACAGAGAGAAAATGAACTGACCGTATGTACTCATGTATAAGCCGAGTTTTCAGCAATTTTTTTTGTTCTGAAAACGCCCCCCCTTGGCTTATACATGAGTCATTGTCCCAGAAGCCGGCGGGAAAAGGGGAGCGGAGGAGCAGTGGGTCACAGGAGGCTAGAGCCCATGGCTGCGGCTGTAACTGTGCCCACTGCTAAAGAGAAATGAATATTCACTGTGTTGGCAATGAATATTCATTTCTCTTATAGCGTATGCAGTTACAGCCGCAGCCGCTGGCTTAAAGCAGCTGTAAAAAAAAAAGCAATGCATATAAGGATAGGGATGAGGAGACATGCATGCAAGGATAGGGATTAAGGGACAATGCATACAAGGACAGGGATGAGGAGCCATGAATACAAGGACAGGGATGAGGGGACAATGCATACCCGGCTTATACTCGAGTCAATACGTTTTCCCAGTTTTTCGTGGCCAAATTAGGTGCCTCGGCTTATGCTTGGGTCGACTTATGCATGAGTATATATGGTATATTCTCCTTCCATCTGCTTGCATCCAGTCATTAGGCAGTACAGGCGGCTGTAACAGTCACTGCTCACTACTACTACATAATGAGTGCAGTATAATCACCCTGTCTGACAACCAGCTCTGCACACTTTGTATAGTAAGTATTTTGGGAAAAATCAAGTGTAGTATCATTTATAAAGGCGACTTTTGTCCAGAGGCTGCCCCAGTAAATAGATACATTAAGCACACTGAGTACAGTGCACTAGGTAGTACATCAGATGCCTTATATAGTCATCCGGCGGAAACCCTGGCCCTGTAGGATCAAGGTCGGGTACGTTTGGCAGTCCGAGGTGTGAACTATCCCAGGAGTGGTGACCCTTGGTGCCTTAACTCACTGGGTGTGGGAAACGCACTTGAGTCTATGCACTTTTGAACTGCTCTTCAGTTTTTAAGACTTTTAGAGCACACACCCTATTCCAGGCCTTTTTCCTAGGATGGGAAATTTTTTAATTCCTGGTCCAAGGCCGGCTATTATTACACTAGAAAACCTTCACTATTTATTTAATTTGCTTCACTAGTGTATCACCCTTCTGATAGGTCTAAGGCGGAAGTGTATGGCCATCAGGTTCCACTCCTCCCTGACCTCTGGCTTTCCTCTCTCAGGAAGATAGCCAATCTAGTTTTGCTTGCATGGAAGCCCAGGTGGATGGTAGGAGCATGATTGGGTCATCCCCAATGACTGGATGCGAGCAGCTGAAGGGATCATATAACTTCTTTTTCTCTGCAGTGTTTGCTCCGTTAAACCTTCCACATATGATATAAATGCTATTTACCTGTGGATTACCACTATATCTGCAGGTAAATAGCATTTTATAGCTGACAGGTGCCCATGAAAACCACTGATAGGTGAAGTGAATAATAATAATTATCTTGTCAAAATGGCATCAATCAAGAATATATTAGGCAGTAAGAAAACAGTTATTTAAGTGAAAGTATTAGATGCAAGAAAGATAGGCATAAATAAGGTTCTAAGCAACTCAGACATGGGTCAAATTGTGATGGGTATACTTGGGTGTTCAAAGCCTAGTATCTGTGACAGTGTCACTGGTTTTATATGTGAGGGGAGGTATGTGTCACACAGGATGCTCTCCTGTGTGAACTAAGACCTACTTTATTTATCTGCCAGCATGTTATATGTTAAAAGGGTGTGGCTGAGCAATGTATAAAAGCTCAGTCCTGTTTTTTTTTCTCTGGTGTGGTCTGGAGAGGAAAGTCTCCAGACAGGATAGTGGAAGCTGCAGAGCTTTCCACAAGGACTTTAGCTGTGCAGTTTATGCTACTGAGAGCGGGCGGAACCCACTCATCTATGGACTGAGTTATTGTTTTTTTTTTTTATGTTTTTCCCGTTTAACCCAGAGGGGTCATGTTTACTTTTCCTGCGAAACCTGCATGAGTTTATGGCTGATAATAAACCAGCAGAAAGAAAACCCAGAGAATGTGTGTCCTGAGTCTGCCTTCAGGAAAGCCGAGCGAGTCGTCTTGCCACAGTTGGTGTGAGAGTGCGTGCAGGATTCCAGGAACATGTGTACCTGCCACAAAGACCGGTGGATGTCCTGGGTGAAGGCTGCTAGCCAGCTAGAGAAGTCCGGCAGCATGGAGGAGCTCGTTAAGCACCTGGTCCAGGCCCAGCAAGAGCATACAGCAGCAACACCTACAGAGCCAGCAGAGCATACAGCAGGCCCAGCAGAGCATGCAGCAGCAGCACCAGGAGACGACCAAACTGTTGCTTCAACAGATCCAGTTGCAGCAAAAGTCGCAGCAGCAGCACCAGAAGGAGGCGCAACAACAGATACTGCTTCTGGCGGACGCCATCCAAAGCAGGGCGGTCACCCCAACCCCAGGGCCGACTGATGATTCTCACGTCAGGAAGGCGGTAAGGCGGGCAATGCAGAAGATGACCCCTGGGGATGATGTAGAAGCATTTCTGACTGTTTTTGAGAGGGTGGCTGATCGGGAGAGACTTCCACCAGCCCAGTGGGCAGAGGTTCTGGCGCCATATTTATCGGGTGAACCCCAAAAAACATGTTTTGACTTGGCGCTGCAAGATGCTAAGGAGTATCCCAAACTAAAGACAGAGATCTTAGCACGTCTGGGAGTAAATATGGCAGTAAGAGCCCAGCGAGTTCATCACTGGGCGTATGCTAGCAACAAACCCCCTCGTTCGCAAATGTTTGACTTATTGCATCTTGTTCAGAAGTGGCTACAACCGGAGTCCTCCACTCCGGCCCAGATGGTTGAGCGGGTGGTGATTGATAGATTCATGCATTCCCTTCCCAAGTCAGTACAGACCTGGGTTGCCCAGGGTGATCCCCAGAACGCAGATGACTTTATCGGCCTGGTAGAGAGGTACCAGGTAGTTGAGAGATCTCTTGGGAAACCGGATGCAGTCATTTCTCCCTACTGGGATACCCAAAAGGGGGTGGGTTCACCACGGAAGGGGTCTAGAGCCACCACTGGGGGGCGTCCCACTCCTATTGAAGGGGCCTTTAGAACAGTTGGGAAAGATATAGTTTGCTGGCGATGTCACAACCCTGGACATGTAGCCGCCAAGTGTCAAATATCCCCTGAGCCCATGGACTGCAGCCTAGGCAGACGGGTCTCCTATTATGCATATCCAGCCTGTAGCGTGGACTGTCCGACCCGTATCCGTTAATGGAATAAAAGTGCTTGGACTGTTGGACTCCGGGAGTCTGGTGACCCTGATCAGAGCATCCCTTCCCCACCAGTTGATCCCTTCCAAAACCCTGGGTGTTCGGTGCATCCATGGTGACGCCAAGAACTATCCCGTGGCCACAGTAACAGTGGGGACAGACTGTGGTGCCCAGTCCCATGAAGTCGGGGTGGTAAAGGACCTGATACATCCCGTCATATTGGGCCGTGATTTTTCCTTATTCTGGGACTTGTGGGGGAAGGGAACTGGACTAAGTAGCATGGGGAAAAGCGAGATCCTTGAAGAAGAACCCCCGACAGAGTCTCAGAGTGAGGAGTTCCCACTGTGCGTCCTTGTCGGTGATGAGGGTGAGACGGTGACCGAGGAGACCGACCTACCTGCGTTAGATATGTCCAGAGAGAACTTTGGGACTGCTCAAGTTCGAGACCTGACCTTAAAAGGGGCGTTCGACCAGGTTACTGTATGTAATGGGGTTGCCCAAGAGCCGGGGGCCGACACCAGATTCCCCCACTTTGCAGTACAGGGAGAGTTACTATATCGGGTGGCCAAACTGAGGGGCGGTGAGATAGTGGAACAGCTGTTAGTGCCGGGGCCATACAGACGGCGGGTGCTAGACATGGCCCATTCACATGTTCTGGGGGGACACCTAGGGGTCTAGAAAACTCAGGAGAGGATACTGAGGAGGTTTTATTGACCAGGGTGTTATCGAGAAATTCAAAACTTTTGTAGGTCCTGCCCCACCTGCCAAATAACCACTCCCTCCTCCCACTTCCGTAGCCCCTTAGTTCCACTACCTATGATAGAGGTTCCCTTTAAGAGGATTGCCATGGACCTCGTGGGCCCCATAGTCAAATCAGCTCGGGGCCACCAATATATCCTGGTCGTCATGGACTATGCGACTCGGTATCCAGAAGCGGTTCGCCTAAGGAACATGTCCAGTAAAAGTATAGCCCGAGAGTTGGTCCATATTTTTGCTCGGACAGGTCTACCAAAAGAGATTCTAACAGACCAAGGAACCCCCTTCATGAGCAAGGTGATGAAGGAGCTTTGCAGAGTCCCTCAGATAACTCAGCTGCGGAACTCGGTTTATCATCCACAAATGGACGGCCTAGTGGAACGCTTCAACAAGACCTTAAAGGCGATGCTCAAGAAGGTCGTTGAAAAGGATGGAGAGAACTGGGACTACCTGCTCCCATTTCTGCTTTTCTCGGTCAGAGAAGTTCCTCAAGCCTCCACGGGCTTCTCTCCATTTGAGCTCCTATATGGGCGGCATCCAAGAGGTCTCCTAGACATCGCCAAGGAAACTTGGGAGGCTGAAGTCACGCCACACCGGAGTATCATCGAACATGTCGCCCAGTTACAGGAGAGAATGTCAAAGGTGATGCCCATCGTAAAGGAACATCTCCTCCAGGCGCAGGAAGCCCAGGCGAGAGTCTATAACCGGTCGGCGAGACTAAGACAGTTCCAGCCCGGAGACCGTGTTTTGGTGCTGATCCCTACCGTCGAGAGCAAGTTCCTCGCCAAATGGCAAGGTCCATACGAGGTGGTGGAGAAAGTCAGCGAGGTTAATTATAAAGTCCACCAGCCTGGCCGAAGGAAGGCACATCAAATATATCATATAAACTTGCTCAAGCCGTGGCGGGACCGTGAACCTGTGGAAACTCCTTGCCTGGGAGCCGCACCAGAAGGCAAGGTGGAGGAGGTCACTATAGCAGAGACTCTATCACCGGCCCAGAAGCAACAGTGTCGAGAATTGCTACAGCGGAATCGGGACCTGTTCTCAGAGTTGCCGGGGCATACACAAGTGATAGAGCATGACGTGCTGACAGAACCGCATGTACGAGTGAATTTGAAGCCGTATCGGATTCCAGATGCACGCCGGGAGGTGATCTCGGCTGAGGAGAAGAGGATGTTAGACCTCGGGGTAATAGAGGAGTCGAAGAGTGGGTGGTCGAGCCCAATCGTCCTCGTGCCGAAACCCAATGGAGAGTGGAGGTTTTGTAATGACTACCGTCGGCTAAATGAGGTATCCAAGTGTGACGCGTACCCGATGCCCCGCGTCGACAAACTCATCGAGAGGCTTGGACCGGCGAGGTACATCACAACTCTTGACCTGACGAAGGGCTACTGGCAGATCCCCATGTCCCAGATGGCTAAAGAGAAGACGGCTTTCTCAACACCGGATGGCTGTTTTCAATACACGCGGATGCCGTTCGGACTACAGGGGGCCCCAGCCACTTTCCAGAGGGCTATGGATCGGATCCTAGCCCCACATAAGAAGTATGCCGCAGCCTACCTCGATGACATTGTGGTCTTTAGCTCAGACTGGGCTAGTCACCTACCTAAACTACAGGCCGTTTTGGACGCGCTAAGGAAAGCAGGATTTACCATAAATCCGAAAAAGTGTGCCATCGGAAAAGAGGAGGCCAAGTATCTCGGCTATGTTGTTGGGAGAGGCGAAATAAAGCCGCAGATCAAGAAAGTGGAGGCAATTCAAACCTGGCCGCAACCGCTCTCAAAGAAGCAGGTGAAAGCATTCCTGGGAATGGTGGGATACCACCGGCGGTTTATCCCGAATTTCGCCACGATTGCCGCCCCACTAACAGATCTTCTAAAAGGCACCAAATCAACCATGGTAAAATGGACGGAAGAAACGGAGACCGCGTTTCAAAAGCTGAAGCTAACACTGTGCAAGCAGCCTGTCCTGGTCGCGCCAGACTTTAAGAAAGAGTTTGTGGTCCAGACTGACGCATCAGAGGTTGGTCTAGGGGCCGTACTCTCCAAGAAATAAATGGGGAAGAACATCCCATTCTCTATCTAAAGGGTATGCCACACTAAACAATATCGCTAACGGGATCGCTAAAAAACGTCACTATTTAGCGATCCTGTTAGCGATGTTGTTCAGTGCGGCAGCTTCCAGCGACGAGCTTCCTGCTGTGATCTCGCTCGTCGCTGGAATCGTTCCGGACCCTATTTTCTCGTCGGCGCTCCGCTGGGTAAGTATCTAATCGCTGTGTGGCACCTTTTCTTAGCGATTTAGCGTACTTTTGTACCGCTAAAGTCGTTAAGAAGATCGCTAGCGGCGATAGCGTCGTTAACTATATCGCTAAATGTGGCCGCATTTAGCGATATAGAAACAATCCCGCTAGCGATCTCATTAGTATGCAACGCTAACGAGATCGCTAGCGGGATAGCTTAGTGTGGCACTACCTTAAGCCGAAAGCTGTCCTCCTGCGAGAAGTACTACGCCATAGTAGAGAAAGAGTGTTTAGCCATAAAATGGGCCGTGGATACACTGAAATATTACCTACTAGGCCGGAAGTTTAAATTAGTATCAGACCATGCCCCGTTGAGATGGTTGAGGGAAAAGAGGGGAAAAAATGCTAGGGTAACTAGATGGTTCCTAGAGCTTCAAGAGTTTAACTTTCACGTGGAGCATAGGCCAGGGAAGTTACATGGGAATGCAGATGCCCTCTCTAGGATTCCCTGTCTGGTGTCAGAAGGTGCCCAAACCCCCGGCTTTGGGCAGAGGGGGGGAATATGTGACAGTGTCACTGGTTTTATATGTGAGGGGAGGTATGTGTCACACAGGATGCTCTCCTGTGTGAACTAAGACCTACTTTATTTATCTGCCAGCATGTTATATGTTAAAAGGGTGTGGCTGAGCAATGTCTAAAAGCTCAGTCCTGTTTTTTTTTCTCTGGTGTGGTCTGGAGAGGAAAGTCTCCAGACAGGATAGTGGAAGCTGCAGAGCTTTCCACAAGGACTTTAGCTGTGCAGTTTATGCTACCGAGAGCGGGCGGAACCCACTCATCTATGGACTGAGTTATTGTTTTTTTTTTTTATGTTTTTCCCGTTTAACCCAGAGGGGTCATGTTTACTTTTCCTGCAAAACCTGCATGAGTTTATGGCTGATAATAAACCAGCAGAAAGAAAACCCAGAGAACGTGTGTCCTGAGTCTGCCTTCAGGAAAGCCGAGCGAGTCGTCTTGCCACATATCTAACAAAAGTGGTCCAAGAAAGATCAACTGGCAAACCAGCAACAGGGTCATGAGTATCCAAGGCTTTATTATGCACATGGAGAGGGAAGGCTAACTTGTCTTGACTGAGCTCATCCAAAACCCTTCAGTAGCACTGATTGCCGGCTACAGTAAAATGGTTTCAGAATACACAGTTTAAAGGGGAATATTTTTCATTGTGGCGAGTGCCAAGTTGGCGTAAGAAGACTTATAGATAAATCAAGGCTCCTCTTGGAATTTAAATACTTAAATAGCCTCTTCAGAGAGAATGAGTACTTTATCTACTTCCTGAGCCTTACCATATGACTTAGAATAAGAAGCCAAACCAGAAACTCCATTTGCAGACACATGTTTCTGGAAGCTTGCACCAAATCAGATCTCAAGATTTGCACTAAGGAGGAGCAAACACTCCGAAACATGTGTCTGCAAATGGAGCTTCTGGTTTGATTATTTTATCCTAAGCCATGTGACAAGGCAACTTAAATGGTCGATATTAACTTTCAAGATTGCTACATCCAATAGGTGGCGCTAGAGATCAAGTGTTCTTCTTCTCTGAAGAGGCAGTTTGCAGAATAGCCAGTGCATTGCTGCTTGCTCTGTATTAGGCTGTGCAAAGTGTATCCACCGTCAGGTAACAATTCGCATACAAAAGGATCTACAATAAGCATATGAGCATCAGAACTGGACGATGGAACAAAAGAAGAAGGTACAGTAGCCTGGTCTGATGAATCAGGTGTTCTCTTACATGATGTAGATGATGGGTGCATATGGTTGTGTTTTTCTTCTTTTTTATTAACTAGAAGTGCAATTTAACATAGTTAGAAAGTGTAAAGAATTTATGCTTTTTTTCTCTACAGGGAAAATGCTGAACAAAACCATAGAAAAAACTTGCATATTTTATATTCAGAAAATATTAAGAATCTCTCTCTATCTATATCTATACTGAGTCTAGCGCTTGTCAGCACCCATTTACGGTATGCAGCAGCAGTACGTAAATGTAGTAAAGTAATGTGCAAGGGTTTGCCAATAAAGGATCACATCCTCATCCATTGTCTCTTAGTGAATTTACTGCAAGCAATGTGCTGTTCTTTCTTGCGATAGAGACTAACGGTTCTGCACTTAGCTCTGTTCAATGCATGATTACACAAATAGGTGACCGAGAATATAATTCAGCGTACCAAAACATTTACTGAGAACGCTGTATCTGTGAAATGGCTGCAAGTTCTCGCCTAGTTAAAGCTTAGATTAATAATTAAAGTGCCTGTAGACGGCGGTGGGCTGAAAGATTTTGACTCGGAAATGTAGATTAATGGATGTAATATTCTGAAAACTGCTTCACGAGTGATTTAATCTCTATTTGCCGTGTGTAATTTTTTTGTCGTACATAAACAATGCATCACTAAGGTGGTGTAAATACTTTTGGAATTGCAAGTCAAAAAAGCCATTCAGGGCTCATCCAATAGATAATATTTTTTTTTTCTTGATGTGCTTCGCAAAATGTATAAAGATGATAGATGCTGAAGAAAAACATTTAGGTTTTTAGTTAAAAGATACAATAACTTAATAATAATAATAAACTGGAGCAGTGGGCAGCAACTAACAGAATGGTTTTTAACAGGGAAAAATGCAAAGTACTACATCTGGGCAATAAAAATGAAAAAAGCATATACAAAATGGGAGGAATAGGGCTAAGTAACAGCACATGTGAAAAAGACTTGGGTATACTAATTGATAACAGACTGAACATGAGTCAACAGTGTGATGCAGCAGCAAAAAAGGCAAATACAATTCTAGGATGTATCAACAGAAGCATACAGTCTAGATCACGTGAGGTCATTATTGCCCTCTACTCCTCTTTGGTCAGACCTCATCTGGAATACTGTGTCCAGTTTTGGGCACCACATTTTAAAAAAGACATCAACAAACTGGAGCAAGTTCAAAGAAGAGCCACCAGAATGGTGACCGGTCTGCAAACCATGTCCTATGAGGAACGGTTGCAGGATTTGGGAATGTTTAGCTTGCAAAAAAGAAGACTGAGAGGAGACTTAATAGCTGTCTACAAATATCTCAAGGGCTGTCACATTGTAGAAGGATCATCTTTATTCTCATTTGCACAAGGAAAGACTAGAAGCAATGGGATGAAACTGAATGGGAGGCGACACAGATTAGATATTAGAAAAAACTTTTTGACAGTTAGGGTGATCAAGGAGTGGAACAGGCTGCCACGAGAGGTGGTGAGTTCTCCTTCAATGGAAGTCTTCAAACAGAGGCTGGACAGACATCTGTCTGGGATGATTTAGAGAATCCTGCTTTGAGCAGGGGGTTGGATCAAATGGCCCAGGAGGTCCCTTCCAACTCTACCATTCTATGATTCTAACTTTAGGATCCATTTAAAAGAATTTTAAAGTATTTAACCCATCTTATTATGCAGAAGAAATGCACCACTCTACAGATTTTTAACTACCAAATTATTGAAAGGAGGGCACTGCTCCTAGATGGCAGCAGTGGTCAGTCAACTTGCCTGTTCTGTTCCCAAACTTTTCGCACCAGAAGCACCACAACAATTCAACAAAGTTGCCAAAGCTTAGGCAAACGTTTGTGTTTTGCACTTTCTCTCTAGTCTACCAACCACATAATTCTATGTTTGGCTCCCCAAATAGAGAAGCTAGGTTGCATTAAGTTCAAGAACCCCAAGAGGGCTAACAGTACCCCAAACTGATCATTGGACAAACAAATGTATGAAGTGAACAATAGCTGGCTACAGAAAAAAATCGCCGTGTTAAAGTTGAGGCTGAGGACTTCTCAACAAAACTTAAATGGAACCTGTCAGCAGGATTGTGCACAGTAACCTACAGACAGTGTCAGATCGGCGCCGTTATACTGATTAAAATGATACCTGATAATGAAATCCGTCTTGTGGTTGTTGTTTAATCTTTATTTTCAGTTTTGAGTTAATGATAGGCTGATATGCTCGTACTCAGGGGCGGTCTGTGGGGGTCTTCATGTGATGCCCTGCTTAGCTATTCATAATGCAGCCTGCTGACAGGTCACTGCTCCCTCACTGACCTGCCTGCTATTTTACATACTAAATATAATATTTATTGAAAAAAAAAATCACTGTAAGCAAGCATGTGCCGGTGGTGGTGCCTGCGCTGCAGCGTGATCACATCTATAATGTACAATGAATTCTTTTATTTGATGCTATAAATAAATTCAAATATAAACAAAAAAAATTTCGAGTAACTTAATACTGTGTATCCATTAACAGTATAAAGCCTACAAACATAGTCAAAACAAGACAAGATGATGGTCCAAATATAGACTTAGAGCCTACAAACATGATACACAGCCAGATATCCTAAATGCTATATAATAATTTATTGAATACGCGATTTTAGTCCTGCAATTAAAAGTAATGAAAAGAGAAGGAAAAAGGGTAAAAGGGTAAAATGAACCTCAGAGTGCAAAAGCAGCGGCTATTAGATATCATAGTCACCAAATGCCAAAGTGACTATAATGAAGCACTATGTGTGTATAAGTAAAATAAGTAGCACATGGCTCAAAATGAATTGCAAATAAATTACATAAAATAAGCAAAATGATTATTAAAGAACCCAATGGCCAAGAATGAGCATACAAAATTTTATGCTCCAAAGACAAGAGACAAGTGTCTAAAGAGTTCCAGAGACAACCATGTATAAATGGTAGAGGATATGGCAGAAAGTGAACAAGATATAAAGTAAATATAAACAGATGGTAAGTAATTGCGTGAGAGTATACTAAACCATTGCTATTGCATCTGCCCGACACGCATTTACGGCTTCAACGGGGAACTGAGTTGTGAGGTAAGCCATATATATACAGTACAGACCAAAAGTTTGGACACACCTTCTCATTTAAAGATTTTTCTGTGTTTTCATGACTATGAAAATTGTACATTCACACTGAAGGCATCAAACCTATGAATTAACACATGTGGAATTATATACTTAACAAAAAAGTGTGAAACAACTGAAAATATGTCTTATATTCTAGGTTCTTTAAAGTAGCCACCTTTTGCTTTGATGACTGCTTTGCACACTCTTGGCATTCTCTTGATGAGCCTCAAGAGGTTGTCTCCGGTAATGGTCTTCCAAAAACATACAGATAGGGAATCTAGATTGTGAGCCCCATCGGGGACAGCGACGATAATGTGTGCAAACTGTAAAGCGCTGCGGAATATGTTAGCGCTATATAAAAATAAAAAAAAAAATAAAAAAAATAAAAATTTCCAAAAATCTTGAAGGAGTTCCCAGAGATGCTTAGCACTTGTTGGCCCTTTTGCCTTCACTCTGCGTTCCAGCTCACCCCAAACCATCTCGATTGGGTTCAGGTCTTGTGACTGTGGAGGCCAGGTCATCTGGCGTAGCACCCCATCACTCTCCTGCTTGGTCAAATAGCCCTTGCACAGCCTGGAGGTGTGTTTGGGGACATTGTCCTGTTGAAAAATAATTGATGGTCCAACTAAACGCAAACCGGAAGGAATAGCATGCTGCTGCAAGATGCTGTGGTAGCCATGCTGGTTCAGTATGCCTTCAATTTTGAATAAATCCACAACAGTGTCACCAGCAAAGCACCCCCACACCATCACACCTCCTCCTCCAGCTTCAAGGTGGGAACCAGGCATGTAGAGTCCATCCGTTCACCTTTTCTGCGTCGCACAAAGACTCGGTGGTTGGAACAAAGATCTCAAATTTGGACTCATCAGACCAAAGCACAGATTTCCACTGGTCTAATGTCCATTCCTTGTGTTCTTTAGCCCAAAAAAGTCTCTTCTGCTTGTTGTCTGTCCTTAACAGTGGTTTCCTAGCAGCTATTTTACCATGAAGGCCTGCTGCACACAGTCTCCTCTTAACAGTTGTAGAGATGTGTCTGCTGCTAGAACTCTGTGTGGCATTGACCTGGTCTCTAATCTGAGCTGCTGTAAACCTGCGATTTCTGAGGCTGGTGGCTTGGATAAACTTTTCCTCAGAAGCAGAGGTGACTCTTGGTCTTCCTTTCCTGGGGCGGTCCTCATGTGAGCCAATTTCTTTGTAGCGCTTGATGGTTTTTGCAACTGCACTTGGAGACACTTTCAAAGTTTTCCCAATTTTTCGAACTGACTGACCTTCATTTCTTAAAGTAATGAAGAGGACTTGTACTCTATAGCGCCACCTATTGGAAGTAGCGATCCTACAAGTCACAATCAACCCTTTAACGAGTCTTGTAATATGACTTAGGATAAAAGCCAACTGGCCGACACGCCAGAGCTGGTATGTCACTCTCCACAAGGAGAAACCTTACCCCCCAGACCTCAGTCCAGAGCCTCTCATCTAGCCAAATCAGATCTCTCCTACTTTGCACTGACGAGGACCAACAGTCCGAAACACCGTGTCTGCAAATGGAGATTCTGATTTGGCTTTTATCCTATGTCATATTACAAGACTCGTTAAAGGGTTGATTGTGACTTGTAGGATCGCTACTTCCAATAGGTGGCGCTATAGAGTACAAGTCCTCTTTGTTTGAAGAGGCAATTTGCATATTAAAATTTCCCAGAGGAGCATTGCACGGCGAATAAGCCTCCTTACCTCGACACGCCAGAGCTGGTATGTCACTCTCCACAAGGAGAAACCTTACCCCCCAGACTTAAAGTAATGATGGACACTCGTTTTTCTTAGCTGCTTTTTTCTTGCCATATTACAAATTCTAACAGTGCATTCAGTAGAACTATCAGCTGTGTCTCCACCAGACTTCTGCACAACACAACTGATGGTCCCAACCACATTTATGAGGCCAGAAATCCCACTTATTAAACCTGACAGGGCACACCTGTGAGGTGAAAACCATTTCCGGTGACTACCTCTTGAAGCTCATCAAGAGAATGCCAAGAGTGTGCAAAGCAAAAGGTGGCTACTTTGAAGAACCTAGAAAATAAGACATAATTTCAGTTGTTACACACTTTTTTGTTAAGTATATAATTCCACATGTGTTAATTCATAGGTTTGATGCCTTCAGTGTGAATTCACAATTTTCATAGTCATGAAAATATAGAAAAATCTTTAAATGAGAAGGTGTGTCCAAACTTTTGGTCTGTACTGTATATAGGATAGGTAGCCATTCAGAAAGCTCCTACACTCATTAAGTTGATCCCATGTATGGCAGCTGATAATCACATATACCATGCGTGGTAATGCCGGCGTCATATCCGTCCCGAGTGACGTTCTTCCATGGGAACGTGGCAAGCTGGGCAGAAGTGATGTCAGTGTGCGTTCCACCCTGGACAGTATGCAGGAGTCCAAAGGGTGCCTGCGCTTTGTCAACTTGTAATGAAGATATAATCAGTAAATAGATAGGTAGGTACGTCAAGAGAAAAGGTGGGAAGAGGGGAACAGGGAAAAGTTAGTGCATGTAAACAGATAGCATGTAACCGCATGTTAAAGAACCATAAACATCCAATATGTTATTAGAATTGATAAAGTGGCTTGGGCAATATGGTTATGTATTAAAACAAATATAAATAATTAATATGGGTTTCGATATGCCTAAATGAGAAGAGCGCATATAGAAAGTGTCATGAAAGTGAATATGTGGAGATATGACACAATACAGGTGATGGTGACAATTTTCATATTGCAAATTAAGTGATATAGACACATAGATATGTATGAATGTCACTCATTGAATGCATAATAATAAATAAAACATGTGAGAGGAAAATGCATAGTAATAAATAAATCATGTGAAAGGGAAAAACGGAGAAAGGAAGAGGGGAAAAAGAAGAAGAGTGGGAGATGGGTAAAAAATCAATAAAATACAGCATAACATAATTCAAAAATTTTGCACGGTTTTATCACTGCCAGTGGTTGTTGCAAAAGCTATTCATGGACGAATGGAAGAATATCCCAGAGGTGAAAGAACTGAAAAATTAAAAACAAAATTATGATTAGATAACATAAAACATACTCAAATGAAAACAAAAACAAGAAGGTGTAAATAAAACTGATAATAACCATGGGAGATTTCATAAAAAGGGTATAAAACTCAAAGACTAATTAAGACCATTAGGTGATATGGTGTCTAAAATGGTAATCCACCGTGTCTCTTTCTGTGCCAGACATTTTTTCCAATTCCCGGCTCTAATGTCCATATGGACCTTATCTATACCACTAATCTTAAGTTGTGACAAGTCACAGTTGCGGAATTTCTTGAAGTGCCGTGGTAATGTTTTGAGTACTGCAATATCAGTTGTCTCCTTCGCTGCTCTTATGTCCAAAACGTGTTCTCTGGTTCGCCTGCGCAATTCTCTCGTGGTAAGTCAAATGTAAACTTTATTACATGAGCACCTTACACTGTAAATAACCTCTACTGTGTTGCAGGAGTTAGAATGTGTTATCTTGTAAGTAGTTGTATTAGCTGCATTCGTAAAAGTCTTTGTAGATATAACATTCGGACAGGCAACGCATGAGCCACAGGGGCAACAGCCCCGTGCTGGACCTTTTGAGTTGAAGATTGTATTTTTCTTAGTGGCCTTATCATAGTGGCTTTTAACCAGAATGTCATTGAGAATTTGAGAGCATCTATAGGTGATAGAGGGGTTAGGAGTTAGATGGGATTTGAGGGTACCGTCCAATTGTAGAATGTTACAATATTTTTCCGATGCCTCCCACATTTCACCATTCTTTGAGTTAAATGTTGATATAAATCTCACAGTGTCAGTTTTGTCAATTCTCCATGGTTGATAAAGGAGATCAGGTCTCTTAGAGAACTTGGCACTCCTACATCCTCTTTTGATGACATTCTCACTGTATCCTCTATTGGTAAAGTGATCTCTAAGGTCACAGACCTATTTTTCAAATTTGGTGTCATTAGAACACATCCGATGCATTCTCAGAAATTGTCCGGTTGGAATGCTGTTATTGAGATTTCTGGGGTGTGATGAGTCTACATGGAGTAGTGAGTTCACTGAGGTAGGTTTACAGTACAGTCATGGCCAAAAGTTTTGAGAATGACACAAATATTATATTTTCACATGATCTGCTGCCCTCTGGTTTTTATGTGTGTTTGACAGATGTTTTTATCACAGACAGAAATATAATAATTGCAAACATATGAGTAACAAAAGCTTATATTGACAGTTAGAATGAGTTAATGCAGCAAGTCAATATTTGCAGTGTTGACCCTTCTTCTTCAGGACCTCTGCAATTCTCCCTGGCATGCTCTCAATCAACTTCTGGATCAAATCCTGACTGATAGCAGTCCATTCTTGCACAATCAATGCTTTCATTTTGTCAGAATTTTTAGGTTTTTGTTTGTCCACCCGTCTCTTGATGATTGACCACAAGTTCTCAATGGGATTAAGATCTGGGGAGTTTCCAGGCCATAGATCCAAAATCTCTATGTTTTGTTCCCTGAGCCATTTAGTTATCACCTTTGCTTTATGGCAAGGTGCTCCATCATGCTGGAAAAGGCATTGTTGATCGCCAAACTCTTGGAGGACATTCTGGTACCATTCTTTATTCATGGCTGTGTTTTTAGGCAAGACTGTGAGAGAGCCGATTCCCTTGGCTGAGAAGCAACCCCACACATGAATGGTTTCAGGATGCTTAACAGTTGGCATGAGACAAGACTGGTGGTAGCGCTCACCTTGTCTTCTCCGAATGAGGCGTTTTCCTGATGTCCCAAACAATTGAAAAGGGGATTCATCAGAGAAAATAACTTTACTCCAGTCCTCAGCAGTCCACTGCCTGTACCTTTTGCAGAATATCAGTCTGTCCATGATGTTTTTTCTGGAGAGAAGTGGCTTCTTTGCTGCCCTCCTTGACACCAGGCCTTGCTCCAAGAGTCTCTGCCTCACAGTGCGTGCAGATGCACTCACACCTGCCTGCTGCCATTCCTGAGCAAGCTCTGCACTGCTGGTAGCCCGATCCCGCAGCTGAAACACTTTTAAGAGACGGTCCTGGCACTTGCTGGTCTTTCTTGGGCGCCCTGAAGCCTTTTTGGCAACAATGGAACCTCTCTCCTTGAAGTTCTTGATGATGCGATAGATTGTTGACTGAGGTGCAATCTTTCTAGCTGCGATACTGTTCTCTGTTAGGCCATTTTTGTGCATTGCAATGATGACTGCACGTGTTTCTTTAGAGATAACCATGGTTAACAGAAGAGAAACCATGATGCCAAGCACCAGCCTCCTTTTAAAGTGTCCAGTGGTGTCATTCTTACTTAATCATGACAGATTGATCTCCAGCCATAGTAACATAGTTATTAAGGTTGAAGGAAGACTTTAAGTCCATCTAGTTCAACCCATATCCTATCCTAACCTGCCCTAACATGTTGATCCAGAGGAAGGCAAAAAAAACCCAAGTGGCAAACAGTAAGCTTCACATTGGGGAAAAAAATTCCTTCCCGACTCCACATACGGCAATCAGACTAGCTCCCTGGATCAACGCAGTATCTAGGAAACTAGTGAATATAGCCTGTAATATTATACTTTTCAAGAAAGGCATCCAGTCCCTTCTTAAATTTTAGTAAGGAATCACTCATTACAACATTAGACGGCAGAGAGTTCCATAGTCTCACTGCTCTTACAGTAAAGAATCTGCGTCTGTGATTATGGCTAAACCTTCTTTCCTCCAGACGTAGAGGATGCCCCCTTGTCCCCGTCACAGGTCTAAGAGTAAAAAGATCATTAGAAAGGTCTTTGTACTGTCCCCTCATATATTTATACATTGTAATAAGATCACCCCTAAGCCTTCATTTTTCCAAACTAAATAACCCCAAGTGTAATAACCTGTCTTGGTATTGCAGACCCCCCAGTTCTCTAATAACCTTGGTCGCTCTTCTCTGCACCCGCTCCAGTTCAGCTATGTCTTTCTTATACACCGGAGACCAGAACTGCACACAGTATTCTAAGTGTGGTCACACCAGTGACTTGTATAGAGGTAAAATTATGTTCTCCTCATGAGCATCTATGCCTCTTTTAAAGCATCCCATTATTTTATTTGCCTTGGCAGCAGCTGCCTGACATTGGCCACTAAATGTGAGTTTGTCGTCCACCCATACACCCAGGTCTTTTTCAGTGACAGTTTTGCCCAGTGTTTTACAATTAAGCACATAATTATACATCTTATTTGTTCTACCAAGTGCATGACCTTACATTTATCCCCATTAAAGCTCATTTGCCATTTATCAGCCCAAGCTTCTAGTTTACATAAATCCTCCTGTAATATAAAATTATCCTCCTCTGTATTTATTACCCTGCAGAGTTTAGTGTCATCTGCAAATATTGAAATACTACTCTGTATGCCCCCTACAAGGTCATTAATAAATATGTTAAAGAGAAGCGGCCCCAATACTGACCCCTGTGGTACCCCACAGCTAACCGTGACCCAGTCCGAGTGTGCTCCATTAATAACCACCCTTTGTTTTCTATCCATGAGCCAGTTCTTAACCCACTTACACATATTTTCCCCTATCCCCATTGTTCTCATTTTATGTATCAACCTTTTGTGTGGCAC
>JARQOD010006610.1:0-42180 GCA_033576555.1 Oophaga sylvatica | reverse complement strand
CAAATTCCTCCGCCGGACGATCTCCCTGCTGTATCTTACGTAATTTTGTCTCAGCAAGAGAGACCCGATCTGGGTCATCATTTACCAAACCCAGGGCAGTAAAAAATCGATCTACTGACTGTAGAGCCGGGGATCCCGGAGGAAGGGAGAAGGCCCAGGATTGAGGGTCCCCTTGTAGGAGCGAGATAACAATTCCCACTCTCTGCACTTCACTCCCTGATGATCGAGGCCGAAGCCGAAAATACAATTTACATGCTTCCCTGAAGGTAAAAAATTTGTCTCGCCCACCAGTGAACCTGTCCGGGAGAGACTACTTTAGGTTCAAATCTGGTTTGCTCCGAGGGAGACAAAACTTTGGACTTAATGTCCGTCAGCTCCATGGATAATCCCTGCAACTGCAGAGCCAGCTGGGCTACTGGATCCATGGCAACTGGGAATAATTTTAAATGGGCCAGTGAAAATGTCATGCGGTCTTATGATATGTGTACGATGTCAGTAAACTATTAATACAGGAACAACACTCTATACAACATATAGTTTAGCAACATCAGCATGTAAATATAGAATAGATTTACCTGACACGATATCCGTTGAACTCAGGGTTAATCTTGAGGACTTGATACACTGTCACAGGAAAGAGGAGGACCGGGGGTCTAACCTGACCCTAAACTGGGGTCCTAACTAATCCCTCACCTTGGAGGTACTGATAATGGTTCAGAGGTCCAAGTCTCCAGCCTAACCCTGTCTCCTATCAGTCCCTGAACCCTGTAATCAGTCCTAAGAAGGATTCTGATTACCACCAAAGGGATATGGGCTGATCTCTGCTAAATACACAGATTAGACATATAAGACAGACTGGAGAAAACACAGACTTGCATACACACTCAAACACAGAAGGAACATAAATGATCTGGGATATTAAACTCTAAGCAAGGTGAGCTTAAAACAACTAAGGAGCTCTTTAACTTAAGTCTATACAGATACAATCCTATCTGTGGTCTGCATGAAGAATTTCACTGGCAACTCCCAACACAGACAACCAGAGATTTAAAGGAAACCAATCAACAAATAATTAATTGCAGCCGGGAGAAAACTGCACCCAGTCCCAGAACTGAGCACAGACAGAATTAACTCCCTAACTGCCAAACACAAAGAAACAGCAACTCAGCTGTGAGAAGTCAGAACGTGCAACCGCGACGATCTTCGTGGCGATGCACACATGACACGTAGGCATATCTGCTGAAAGACCTCGGGATGTAGTGACCATTCCCCTGACGCTATACCCTGACGGCTGAGGAAATCCGCTGCCCAGTTCTCCTCGCCCGGAATGTGGACCGCTGATATCACAGAGTGATTTCTTTCTGCCCAGGTCAGAATATGTTTTACCTCCTGCATGGCCGCCCTGCTGCGGGTACCTCCCTGATGATTTATGTATGCCACCGCCGTGGCATTGTCCGATTGTATTCGGACCGGGCGGCCAGCCAGATGATGGTGAAAATGCCTCAGAGCCAGCCAAAGAGCTTGAATCTCCAAAATATTGATCGGAAGGGACGATTCCTGCCGACACCAAGTCCCCTGGGCTGTGTAGTGACGAAAACACTGCTCCCCAACCGAGAAGACTGGCGTCCGTTGTGACTATCAGCCAATGGACTGGAGGGAAATATCGCCCCTGGTGAAGAGTGGTGCTCTTTGTCCACCATGTAAGTGTCTGTCTGACCTGCAGGGACAGACGGCACCGAAGATTGAGCGAGTAAGGACTCCCGTCCCATACTGCCAAGAGTGCATGCTGAAGGGAGCGGAGATGAAACTGGGCAAATGGAATGGCCTCGATCGCTGCCACCATCCTTCCTAGGACTCTCATGCAAAACCGGATGGTGTGAGGAATTGGTTGGCGCAGGATCCGTACCTCCTGACGGAGGACTAGGGCCTTGTCCCGAGGAAGGATTATCAACCCCTGAGTGGTGTCGAAAATCATCCCTAAAAAGGTGATCTTCCGGGATGGCACGAGAGATGATTTCTTCAGATTCACCAGCCACCCCAGGCGAGCAAGGGTGTCTAGCAAATGCTGACACTTTCCTCGCAGGCTTGAAAGGACGGACCCTTGATGAGGAGATCGTCTAAGTATGGTAAGATGACTATCCCCTGGGAATGCAGAATGGACACAACAGCAGCCATAACCTTTGTGAACACCCTGGGGGCTGTGGCTAGCCCGAAGGGCAAGGCTGTGAACTGAAAATGAAGGTTGCCGATGGCAAACCGAAGAAACCTCTGATGAGGAGGGAATATGGGGATGTGAAGATAGGCATCCTGAATGTCTATTGACGCCAAAAATTCCCCCTTTTCCATGGCTGCAATGACCGAGCGGAGAGACTCCATTCGGAAACGTCGAATTCTGACAAATCGGTTCAGACGTTTTAGGTCCAAAATGGGCCTTACAGTGCCGTCCTTCTTGGGTACTATGAACAGGTTGGAATAGAACCCTTGACCTTTTACGACCTCTGGAACAGGGACAATGACCCCGCTGCGTTGAAGAGATTCGACCGCCTTGAATAAGGCGCGAACCCGGGATTCTTTTTTGGGAAGACGCGAGGGGAAAAAACGATCTGAGGGGAGGCTGATAAATTCTATCTTGTACCCCGAGGAGACTAACTCCCTGACCCACTCGTCGTGAGTAACCGATAGCCAAGTGGGGCGAAACCAGAGTAAGCGGCCGCCTACTCTGGATAAATTGACCGGATTCTGCCTCCAGTCATTTGTCCGAATATCTTTGGGGCCTAGACCCCTTAGATCTTGGCTGTTGAGATCGCATTCTTCCCAAAGGGTTGGTCTTGTAGGAGACCTGGCGATCTCTGGCCTGATTAGGTCGACCTGAGCCGCTGGTGCTGGCTGCCGTGGCCCACCCTGGGTTGCGAAAAGCCCTAAACCGAGGCTGAAGCTGTCGGCGAAAAGGCTGTCTAATTTTCTGCTGAGGGAGGAAACTGCTTTTCCCTCCTGTCGCATCAGATATAAGCTGATCCAGCTTCTCGCCAAATAACCGGCCGCTCTGATACGGTAAGGATGTAAGTGATTTTTTAGAGGTTGAATCCGCTCGCCAAGTCCTCAACCACAAGGATCTCCTGATAGCAATCGCATTAGCTGCAGCTAGTGCAGCGCAATTAGCCGCATCCATGGAAGCATTGATTAAAAAGTCTCCTGCAAGAGCTATCTGATTAGAGATCTCAGATACCTCAGACGGTACCTCTATACCGTGGAGAGCTCTATTTAGAGACTCCGACCAGGACATCATGGCCTTAGCAACCCAAGTCGCTGCAAAAGAAGGAGAGAGAGCAGAGCCTGATGCCTCAAACACCGAGCGGGCCAAGCTTTCAATCAGACGATCCGTTGGATCCTTGATCGAGGAGCCATTGGGAAGGGAGAGAAGCGTTTTAGACGCCAGACGCGACACAGGAGGATCAACCGCAGGAGATTCCGCCCACTTCTTAAGAAGTTCAGGAGCAAAAGGATATCTGGTATTGAGGCCCTTTGTCCTGCGAAGCGCTTGTCCGGTTTTTCCAGGTGGCGCTGCACTAGTTCTTCAAACTCAGGATGAGCACCAAAAACCTTATGAGCTTGCCTGGCTCGTTTGAAGGACACCTTATGACCGGAGGTCAAGGTGGACTCATCGTCTACCCCCAAGGTTTGATTGACAGCTTCAATCAGACTGTCAATTGTCTCCTGACAATTCGGTGCCTCTAAATTGAGGGACCCTTCAGAATCGGAATCCGAATATTGATCACTTGCCTCCAAAGGTGAGGGAGAGCGAGAGACGGAACTGAAAGATGCCGAGGCCCTGGACGGCATAGGCGACGCAGTGTGGGTTCGCTTCCCCTGCGTCTGCCTGGTGAGAGCGCGGCCCCTGCAGGCCGGAGGTTCCTGAGACGTAGCCAAGACGGGTGAACCACTGTCCCTGCTCCTATCGGGAGCTTGAAGGGACTCGATTGCTCTTGTTAATGACGCCACAGATTGAGGCAGAGACAGGGCCCATTCCGGGGGACCTGACGCACTGGGCTCGGCTATAGGTGAGGGCTCCTGAGCCCGTTCAGAGTCACAGGCTTCGCAGACCCGAGTAATCTGGGCGTGCGGAAAAGGGGACCTACAGGCAATGCATGCGGTATACAGCACCGTGTGAGCCTTAGTTCTTCTGGACATGCTGAGTCTGTCACAGAGTGTCCTGCCGCAAAGATTTGGATGTGGCGGTACGGTCAGTGGAGCGGAGCGCAGAGGAGCGCAGAAGTGCGCAGTGGAGCGGAACAACCAGGCTGGAGGTAGTAGCACTTACCCCAGTCCTGTATCCCCGGTGTCCTTGAACAGCGTAGTAGTGGTGCAAATAAAACGCCCGAGCTCCAGATTTTCAAAAAAAAACGCTCCCCTGTCAGGGAGGCGTGCTTTATATAGCCGAGCCTCAGGGGGAGGGGTCGAGAGGCGCGGCCTAGCGCCGGCCGAAGTCAGGGACACCAGTTCCGGCCGCGGCCTAGTCTCCGGCCGAAGCCGGGGACTAAATTTGCAGCCGAGGCCTAGCGCCGGCCGAAGCCACGGCCTAAATTTTCGGCGGTGGCCGCCCGAGAGTCGGGGGCGGGCCCACCGGGAGGTGACGCTGCCGGGGGCGGAGCCTGAGACCGCGGCCTACCTTCCGGCCGAAGCCGGGCGCTAAATTACTGGCCGCGGCCTAGTCCCCGAAGCCGGGGACTAAATTTTCGCCCGAGGCCTAGCGCCGGCCGAAGCCGGGGGCTAAATTTTCGCCCGGGCCTAATTTTCGGCGGCGGCCGCCCAGGAGTCGGGGGGCGGACCGCCGGAAGCTGATGCACCCTTAGGGGCGGACTCGAGCCGGGGACTTGCCTGTTCCTGGCTGAAGCCAGGCTGCCCGACCACCTCACAGATGCCGGCTCCCAGCTTCCAGCAACTTCCTGGCCCCCTCCACGAACTTCCCGGTAACCCTCTGCTTAAAGGTGGGTTCTAGGGGAATCGAGTTCTCCCATCCGTCTTCGGCCGTAGATCTTGCTTGCAGGGATGCGTCAGATTAGAGGGGGTGGGGGGTTGCAGGAAAATAATGGGACGGTGCAGGCACCCTAACTCCATCACCCCTTCAGGGGATGAGGAGAGGGACCGTCCGCCTCCTTGCAGCACCGCAGTCTAGCATTGGTGGTGCAGTGGGGGCCGCACGGACTATCTCCTGCCTCTGTACAGCCTAGGGTTTCAATACTCTAGGGTGGTCAGGGCTGAGTCCGGCATTCGTGTCCCACGTTGCGGGAAAGGGTATGTGGAGGCGACACTCCACGTGCTCGCCCGTTGATGGTTTGGGGAGATCGGACCCCTTCAAAAGGGTCCGTCGCCCCTGTCTCGTCTTCGTGGGAAGGAAAAAAAAATAAATAAATGGTCTGGAAAAAAAACAGACGTGTGCCTCCATCAGACACTAAGCATGAACTGGGTTTGCCTGCGGCCAGTGCTGAGGTGTATACGGCGGAGGAGGAGCTAACCTTTTTTTATGTTTACTTAGTGTCAGCCTCCTAGCGGCAGTAGCATACACCCACAGTCTTGTGTCCCCCAATGAGACGAAGGAGAAATACCCTTTTCACACTATATGGCAGATTGACCACTCTACACCAGCCAACCTCCAAAGCCACCTCCAGGCAGTCAATTTCATTGATACCAAGGCCCAGAGACCTCAGAACACTGGGTCTTCCATCACCCTAGACAGCCCAGATATTGTCCCACCAGAACACCATTTACCAAGGCCGCAAAGTGGCCTTCTCCAGGGCTGAGGGTCAGCGGTTGGGAAATGGGAGCATTTTTGTGGGCAATTTACCGGCCAATGTATGAGAGAAGGAGCTGAAGGAATTATTCCATCAGTATGGGAGGATCCTTACTATCGAGCCGAAGGATCATGGGGGAGTGATGCCACATAATTTGCCTTCATCACCTTCCAGGATACGCGGGATGCGGAGAACGCCGTGAATGGAAGCAATGGATGCAAGTTTGGTTCTCGTCGTTTACGTGTGGAGTTTCCCAGGTCAAGCAGGAGACCAGGGGGAGGTTATGGAGGACTCCACTGGAGAAACAGGTCACTTTCTCGGTGAACTAAATATAGAGTCCTCGTCTCAGAGCTTCCCCTCTCGGGAAGTTGGCCGGATATAAAAGATCACATGAGAGAAGCTGGACATGTTAGCTATGCTGATGTGCACAAGGATGGCATGGGTATTGTGGATTTGTTCGCAAGGACGACATGGAATATGCTTTGAGGAAACTGGATAATACAAAGTTTCGTTCTCATGAAGGTGAAAACTCTTACATTCATGTATCTGCTTAAAGACATGCTAACGGACTGTCCCCCATAAGTGAAGAAGCATGATTGGAAGCCTATCACGTCTGGCTAATTAAGATGGGGGAGCAATGTGAAGAAACCAGATGATATCATAATTACCCAGTGTCACGGGGTCCTTCTCTGGTATCACACAATCAACAGCGAGGAAAGAACGAACATTCCCAAAGACCTTTATTTTACGCAAAAATATGAAAGGTCCATATACAATCCACCACACAAGGGATTAGATAGTCCAGAACCCGAATGCAGTTCAGTAACAGGATAAAAGCCCTGGAAAATGAGAGTCCAACAATCCAGCAGAAGATAAAATAGTCCATATACTCTCTGAGGTGCTGTGTCCACGTCATCAACCCACACAGGGTCTGATCTGGTCTCTCCTTGCTGATATTTTAAAAGTCCCTCTCCTCATTCACAGGTAAAGGGGGAAGGTCACAGAGGCTCATTGTTTCAACAAGCTGGTTCAATATGTCATTAGCATATTAAAAACAGCATTATTTACTGTCCCTGTGGAATGATAACAGTACAGTACTGTGGGGGTTGATATCAGATGGCAACAACAGCCATTTATCAATTAGAAAAAAAAAAGACTCATCCTACAAGAGAACATCATGAAAATCAGTAAAATATTAATAAAACACAATGATATCCACATATCATATCCCACTATCACACCCAGACATCTGTTGTGAATGGGTTTGAGATGAGTTCTGAGCAGAGACTCCCTCTGGTGGTTACAAGCGGTACTGGTCTGTTCAGTGAAGATTGTGAGGACTGGGAATCAGGTGTTACTGACTGGTCTTATATAAGGGAGTCACCTTCCCATCAGGGTTGCCGGTGATCAATTGTTCTGGTCTGAATTCCTGTTTCCCTTGTAGCCTGCTGTGTCGTGTCTGCATCTCCTGCTAACAGATAAGACATTTTCTTCTTTTTGTTTTTGTACTATATTTTTGCATTTTGTCCTGCACTTCTGTGGGGGCCTTCAGGTCCCCTCTGGGGGCTTTTGCCCTCTCACTTTAGTTCAGCCACTGATGTTTGTACATTTGCTTTTTCCAGTTTTTTCAGTGGCTGCTGTTTTGATTTTGTTACACCAGAGAACTAATTTAGGTGGTAGAGGTCGTGTGATCTCAGGTGATTTTGAAATTAGTAGAGTTGGTGCTTTTCAGGGTTTTCTGGGATTGCAGTAAGTGCCCTTCCTATCCTTTTCTATTTAGTTAGTTTGGGCCCCAGCGTTTGCTCATACTATTTTCTGTCTGTGTCAGTATTTCTTCTTGTCTAACCGCCATTACTTGTTTGGGGGCTTTCTATTATCTTTGGGGTTCTGCTCCGGGGCAGATAGCTTTCCTATTTCTATCTTTAGGTGTAGTTAGTTTCTCAGGCTGTGACGAGGCGTCTAGGACCAACGTAGGAACGCTCCACGGCTGCCTCTAGTTGTGGTGGTTAGTCAGGGTACTGCAATCTCATAGATTCCAACTGCTCTGGTGTATTGCCTTTTTTACCTGCACTCCTCAGCTACCGAAACATAACAGACATCCATGTTTAGCAAACCAAGAAGAATTGACTTTTGATCTGTATGTTGGCTTTTGGATTTAAGTGTTGATTTCTGGTTGGTCAAGAAAACAGACTTTTGTTTGTGTGAGTCTAGAATATTGATTTATCAGCTGATATTTGATACAGTTATATGAAAAAGTTTGGGCACCCCAAATTTTGTTTGGATGCAGATTGCACATTTTCTGTTAGTACAATAAACCTCATTTCAAGGCAGAAACATTACTGCGTCCAATAGTTATTAGATATATCAAACTGAAATAGCTGCTGCAAAAACACAAATTTTTATAAAACATTAAGCTTAAGATTAATAGGGGTGCCCAAACTTTTTCATATAACTGTATAACATACTGTGTTCTCATCCTTGATGAATAGTGAGGTCTGCTGATATGTTAACTATGCATTGTGTTACAAAGCCAGTTAGTTAACATCGAAAGCAGAGATGGAAAAACTATGTAAGGCTATGTGCACACGTTGCGGAATTGCCGTGGAAATTTCCGCGGCAATTCCGCACTTCTCTGCCGCGGTAAATACGCATTTTTATTGGTATGCGTATTCCCGCTAAAAACTAGCGTTTTGTAAGCGTAATTAGCTTGCAGAATGCTAGCGTTTTCCATCGATCTGTAGCATCGCTTGGAAAACTGATTGACAGGTTGGACACACGAGTCACATAGTGTCTGACAAGTGTGACCAACTTTTTACTATTAATGCCGCCTATGTCGCATCAATAGTAAAAAGATCTAATGTTAAAAATAATAAAAATAATAATAAATAATGATATTCTCACCTTCCGGCGGCCCCCGCAGCTTTCCTGCCTCTCAGCGACGCTCCCGGCCAATCCCGTTCCCAGGCGTCCTTTGCAACAATGAACCGAGATGAAGTAGCATCACGTGAGACCGCTACGTCATCTGGGGTGATTCTCGCAATGCATCACTGGGAACGGGATTGGCCGGGAGCGTCGCTGAGAGGCAGGAAAGCTGCGGGGGTCGCCGGAAGGTGAGAATATTACCGTATTTTAACAGGGATATGGTACCCAGGGCAGAGTCTCCTCTCCTCCAGACCCTGGGTACCATCCGCACAAGAACCGCTCACTGCGCATGGTGGGCATAGCCACATGCGGAAAGTAAGCGGTTCAATGCATTACTATGGCGGCGGAAACGCAGCGATTCCGCAAAAAAAGAATGAGCATGCTGCGGATTCTTCCGCGATGCGATTGCGCCGCAGAAAAACACGCGGCATGTGCACAGCATTGCGGAAACCAATAGGCTATAATGAGTTGTGTTGTGCAAGCGTTTTTGCCGCGGTTTCGCTGCGTTTCCGCCATGAAAAACCGCGGCAAAAACGCTAAGAATCCGCAACGTGTGCACAGACCCTAAATGGTTTAAACATTCAAGTAATGCTATTGATCTCATCCCCATTGTTCCCATTATCTGTGATGCGGGACTGAAAGGACACTTGGTAGGGTACATGCCACTATATAAAGAGACTTTTTCTTCTGGTCGGGGTGACTCTTCAGGATCTCAGCTGAGGGTACGACGGACACGGCTGAAAGAACACAGGACCGCTCAACGACACTGGAGGCAGCTCTAATCCCTGAGAGTCAGTGGGAGGGTGAGACCCTATAATTTGCACGATTTGGGGTATTTTCTGGGACTGTTATGTTTGCTATTGAGAGTTGTGGGTCAATAAAGTATTTAAAGTATTGCCACACTGTTTTACCCTCACCCTGTATCATCTGAGTAGTGACCCGCCACGGGGGAGAGAGTGCGGGCGTTCAGTGGTATGAGCCCTGGTCCATGCAGTCTTGCTAAAGGCAGCCGGGCCAGCGACCCTTGTTTCTCCACAAGCGGTCACAATGTAGGGCTTCTATATTGTAAGAGCGTTCACACTGTTGGACTTTTTTTGTAAGAGCGGTTACACTGTTGGGCTTCTTCACGGTAAGAGCAGTCGTATCATGCAGTTCATTATTGGCCGTACGTGGACTGGTTTTCTCAGTTGTCACGCTTTTGGACAGCTGCTACCCCTACCGCGAATGTGGTGTAATATATTAGTAAGGTTTAATTACCTGGATTGCAAATGTGCCAAGTACAATCCCACAAAAAATGGGATTCCTTAAAATCCCATCAAACACATTGTGCTCTCCGTGGATCTTGCGAGCATTGATCTCATTGAAAAGCTGCATCAAGACGAAGGTGTTGAAGATAATGGTGTAGTGCTCCGATGGAGGAGAATGGAGCGGGGCGTTGCGTCCACTGTCTATATTAAAGATGTCCTCCCCTGCAAGCACAAACAGATCTTAGAGATAAAGGTTCAGTTAAGCAAGACTTTGGTGCGAAGAAAAGACAAACTTACCAACAAAAAGCAGCGTGAAGATGAGAGTCAGCTGGTAGATGCCATGACCCAGGATGTTCTTCATCATAGTCCGAGAAATAAGGGGTTTGTTCCTTCCATACGGCTTCCGGAGAAGAAGAGACTCTGTAGGAGGCTCAGTGGCCAAAGCCAGAGACGCAAACGTGTCCATGATGAGGTTCACCCACAACATCTGCACAGCTTTCAAGGGAGAGTCCTGGTGGAAGAATCGAGAGGATGGGATGGAGCTGCAGCCGAGGTCTACCCAGAAAGTCCTGTCCAAGCCAATAGCAGAGGACACGAGCGCCGATCCTCAGCCGCTACTGACCCTCAGCCGCTACTGACCCTCAGCCGCTACTGACCTACAACCACTACTGTTTCTCAGCCACTACTGATCCTTAGCCACTACACCTGTCTGCGTACTTACCTGTGTAATGCATGCTCCTGTAAATGCCACAATCACGGCCACCACATTTACGGTTAGCTGGAACTGCAGGAACTTGGAGATGCTGTCGTACACGTTGCGGCCCCACATTACTGCCTTGACTATGCTGCTGAAGTTGTCGTCTGTGAGGATGATGTCAGAAGCCTCCTTGGCTACGTCTGTGCCTGCAATTCCCTAAAAAAAATCATTTAAAAAAATTAGCAGCAGGTGTAGAAGTGTGAAACCTGCAGCAATGGCAGAGGTTCCTTCTCACACAGTCCTCTAGTCAGATTCTCTATTAGCTCTAAAGTCTTTGGATATTCAACCTACCATGGCAAAACCAACATCAGCTTTCTTCAATGCAGGGCCATCATTTGTGCCATCCCCCGTCACTGCAACCACCTGCCTCTGCTCCAACTGCGTGCTGTCAATAATGCCTACAAAGCAAGCAAACACATCCATGTGATAGTGTACGTCTGCTACCGGGATCAGTGTCCGTCTGCTACCGGGATCATTGTCTGCCATATACCACGATCAGTGTCCGACAACTACCGGGATCAGTGTCCTTCTGCTACCAGGATCAGTGTCCGTCTGCTACCGGGATCATTGTCCATCTGCTACCGGGATCATTGTCTGTCATATACCACGATCAGTGTCCGTCAACTACCGGGATCAGTGTCCTTCTGCTACCAGGATCTGTTATGATTCGGTAGCTGAGGAGTGCAGGTAAAAAGGCAATACACCAGAGCAGTTGGAATCTATGAGATTGCAGTACCCTGACTAACCACCACAACTAGAGGCAGCCGTGGAGCGTTCCTACGTTGGTCCTAGACGCCTCGTCACAGCCTGAGAAACTAACTACACCTAAAGACAGAAATAGGAAAGCTATCTGCCCCGGAGCAGAACCCCAAAGATAATAGAAAGCCCCCAAACATGTAATGGCGGTTAGAACAAGATGAAATACTGACACAGAAAGAAAATAGTATGAGCAAACGCTGGGGCCCAAACTAACTAAATAGAAAAGGATAGGAAGGGTACTTACTGCAATCCCAGAAAACCCTGAAAAACACCAACTCTACTAATTTCAAAATCACCTGAGATCACACGACCTCTACCACCTAAATTAGTTCTCTGGTGTAACAAAATCAAAACAGCAGCCACTGAAAAAACTGGAAAAAGCAAAAGTACAAACATAAGTGGCTGAACAAAACTGAGAGGGCAGAAGCCCCCGGAGGGGACCCTGAAGGCCCCACAGAAGTGCAGGACAAAATGCAAAAATATAGCACAAACACAAAAGAAGAAAATGTCTTATCTGTTAGCAGGAGAGGCAGACACGACACAGCAGGCTACAAGGGAAACTGGAATAAAGGATTCAGACCAGAACAATTGATCACCGGCAACCCTGATGGGAAGGTGACTCCCTTATATAAGACCAGTCAGTAACACCTGATTCCCACTCCTCACAATCATCACTGGACAGGCTAGCACCGCTTGTAACCACCAGAGGGAGCCTCTGCTCAGAAACTCATCTCAAACCCATTCACAACAGTACCCCCCCCTTGAGGAGGGGTCACCGAACCCTCATTTGAGCAACCAGGTCGGTCAGGATGAGTTCTATGATACGCATGGATAAGTCTCCTAGCATGGATGTCCGAAGCAAACACCCAAGAATTGTCTTCCTGACCATAACCTCTCCATTTAACCAAATACTGGAGTTTCCGTCTAGAAAAACGAGAATCTAATATTTTCTCAACCACATACTCCAGATTGCCCTCAACCAAAACAGGGTCAGGAGGCACAGCAGCAGGAACCACTGGCTCAACAAACCTCTTCAACAAGGACTTGTGGAACACGTTATGGATCTTAAATGTCCCTGGAAGAAGCAAACGAAAAGAAACAGGATTAATAATCTCCATGATCCTATAAGGTCCAATGAACCTAGGCTTAAATTTAGGAGATGCTACTCTCATAGGAATATTCTTTGAGGACAACCAGACCAAGTCCCCCACTTTAAACCGAGGACCATCAGTCCTATGCCGGTTAGCAAACCGCTGGGCCCTCTCCTGAGAGAGGGACAACCTCTCCACTACCTGGTCCCAAATCAGTTGCATACGCTCCACAACAGAGTCAACACCTGGACAGACAGAAGCCTCCGTCTGTCCTGAAGAAAATCGAGGGTGAAACCCAGAATTACAGAAAAACGGAGACATCAAAGTAGCAGAGCTAGCCCTATTATTAAGAGCAAACTCAGCCAAAGGCAAAAAAGAGACCCAGTCATCCTGATCAGCAGACACAAAGCATCTTAGATAAGTCTCCAATGTCTGGTTTGTTCTCTCAGTTTGACCATTGGTCTGAGGATGAAATGCCGAGGAGAAAGACAATTGAACACCCAGTTTAGAACAAAAAGTCCTCCAAAATCTGGAAACAAACTGGACTCCTCTGTCAGACACAATGTTCTCAGGAATGCCGTGTAAACGAACCACGTGCTGAAGGAACAACGGCACCAATTCAGAGGAGGAAGGCAACTTAGGTAATGGCACAAAATGTATCATCTTGGAAAACCTATCACAAATTACCCAGATGGTGGTCATTCTCTGAGAAACAGGAAGGTCGGAAATGAAATCCATAGAGATATGGGTCCATGGTCTCTTGGGCACAGGCAATGGCATCAACAAACCACTAGAGCGAGAGCAAGGCTTGGAGCGAGAGCAAGTCCCGCAGGAGCTCAGGAGAGCTTTAAACTAGAACAATGTGGGAAGGGAAGCAAAACGCCAGCAAAAGCCATACACCTGACAAATGCTATTGAGAACTCTGCTATTAGAAGTGAAGGGGAAGAACAAAGACAAAAAAAATCTACATAATAAAAATATTGAAGAAAGAGAAACCAATCACAAACTAAAGTGTTTCTATACGAATGCACAAAGCATGGGCAACAAACAAGGAGAACTGGAGCTACTAACGCAGGAGAAGAAATATGATGTCATTGGAATCACTGAGACTTGGTGGGACGATACACATAATTGGAATACAAGGCTAGAAGGTTACAACTTATTTGCAAGAAACAGACTTGATAAACGAGGAGGAGGTGTCGCATTGTATGTTAGAAAAGCGTATATCTGCACAGAGATTGAAGCTTCAGAGACTGGGAGTTCTGTGGAAACTGTTTGGGTAAGAATACAAGGACAGAACAATGGAAAGGACACCATTGTAGGTATTTACTACAGGCCGCCTGTGCAAGCTGAAGATATGGATGAACTCTTTATGCATCAAATGGCCAAGTTCTCCAAAAAATATGACATAGTGGTCATGGGAGATTTCAACTATCCAGACATTTGTTGGGAATCTCTCTCAGGCAAAACTAACAGGTCCAGGAAATTCTTATCCTCTCTTGCTGACAACTTTATCTTCCAAAAGGTAATGGAGAAAACAAGGGGATCTGCTACCTTGGATCTAATCCTCATAAACAGGGAGGAAATGGTGGAGGAGGTAAGAGTGGCTGGGACCCTAGGAGGTAGTGACCATGCTATTTTAGAATTTTGGATAACAAGAGGAGGAAGACCTGTGAAGACTCAGACGTCAAGGTTAGATTTCAGAAAGGCAGATTTTAAGGAACTCAGAAAGAGAATTGGAGGGATCCAATGGCTGGATATCCTTAAGGACAAAAATGTCCAGGAAGGATGGAAAATCTTGAAAAATGAGATTCTCAAAGCACAATCGTTAACAATTCCGAAAAGAGGGAAGAATGGGAAGCATTTAAGGAAACCAGGATGGATGAACATAGAACTTAAACACATGCTAAAAAGGAAGAAAGAAATGTTTATCTAATGGAAAGAGGGAGGCATATCTAAAGAAGAATATAATGCCGTCTGCAGAACCTGCAGGGCACAAATCAGATTATCTAAAGCTGACAATGAATTAAGGCTTGCAAGTGACGTCAAAAGCAACAAAAAAGGATTTTGGGGATACGTCAAAAGTAAAAGAAAAGTCAAAGATGCTATAGGATTTTTACAGGATGAAAATGATGAAATGGTAAGTCAGGATGTTGAGAAGGCTGAACTTTTAAATTCCTATTTTGCATCTGTTTTCTCTCAGAAAGGAAATGTAACATCAACTGATCTTCACTGTCCTATTAAAGGAATAGAAGAATCCAGGATATCTATAAACAGAAAGACAGTGAGGAAACACTTAGCTAACCTAAATGAATTCAAGTCTCCAGGTCCAGATGAATTACACCCCAGGGTACTGAAGGAGATAGCAGAAGAAATTCTTGAACCACTGTCCATAATCTTTGAAAATTCTTGGAGAACAGGAGAAGTCCCAGAAGACTGGAGAAGAGCAAATGTTGTTCCTATCTTCAAAAAGGGGAAGAAGGTGGACCCAGGGAACTACAGGCCGGTGAGTCTGACTTCTATACCAGGAAAGATCTTTGAACAAATTATTAAAGAACATGTATGCAAGTACCTGGATAAGAATGAAGTGATTAAACAGAGTCAGCATGGGTTTGTAACTAATAAGTCATGTCAGACTAACTTAATTTCCTTCTATGACAAAATCACTGACTGGGTGGATCAGGGAAATGCTGTAGATATAGTATATCTTGACTTCAGCAAAGCATTTGACAAAGTATCTCACACAATCCTTATTGAAAAAATGACTAAGTATGGAATGGACAAGGCAACTGTTAGGTGGATTCATAACTGGCTTAGTGATCGGACCCAAAGAGTGGTTGTAAATGGCTGCACATCCAGTTGGAAGAATGTCTCAAGTGGGGTACCACAAGGCTCTGTTTTGGGCCCTGTATTGTTCAACATCTTTATCAATGATTTAGATGAAGGAATTGAGGGTAAACTGATCAAATTTGCTGATGACACAAAGCTAGGAGGGGTAGCTAATACTAGAGAAGAGAGAGAGAGGATTCAAAAAGATATACATAAACTGGAGCAGTGGGCAGCAACTAACAGAATGGATTTTAACAGGGAAAAATGCAAAGTACTACATCTGGGCAATAAAAATGAAAAAGCATATACAAAATGGGAGGAATAGGGCTAAGTAACAGCACATGTGAAAAAGACTTGGGTATACTAATTGATCACAGACTTAACATGAGTCAACAGTGTGATGCAGCAGCAAAAAAGGCAAATGCAATTCTAGGATGTATCAACAGAAGCATACAGTCTAGATCACGTGAGGTCATTATTGCCCTCTACTCCTCTTTGGTCAGACCTCATCTGGAATACTGTGTCCAGTTTTGGGCACCACATTTTAAAAAAGACATCAACAAACTGGAGCAAGTTCAGAGAAGAGCCACCAGAATGGTGACTGGTCTGCAAACCATGTCCTATGAGGAACGGTTGCAGGATTTGGGAATGTTTAGCTTGCAAAAAAGAAGACTGAGAGGAGACTTAATAGCTGTCTACAAATATCTCAAGGGCTGTCACATTGTAGAAGGATCATCTTTATTCTCATTTGCGCAAGGAAAGACTAGAAGCAATGGGATGAAACTGAATGGGAGGAGACACAGATTAGATATTAGAAAAAACTTTTTGACAGTTAGGGTGATCAATGAGTGGAACAGGCTGCCACAAGAGGTGGTGAGTTCTCCTTCAATGGAAGTCTTCAAACAGAGGCTGGATAGACATCTGTCTGGGATGATTTACAGAATCCTGCTTTGAGCAGGGGTTGGACCAGATGACCCAGGAGGTCCCTTCCAACTCTACCATTCTATGATTCTATGATTCTAGGACTGCACAAATTCCCTGACATCACGAGACAAGGTAGGCCACCAAAAGGACCGACTAACCAAGTCTCTGGTACCAAAATTCCGGGATGCCCAGCCAACGCGGAACAATGAATCTCAGACATCACACTCTTTTTCCACTGGTCCGGGACAAACAATTTTCCAACAGGGCAGCACTCGGGCCTATCCTCCTGAACACCCCTCCAGAGCAAGTCTCAAATTGGGCGAGATGGCGGAAAGAACTGCACCCTCTTTCAAAATAACAGAAGGATCAGATAACTCAGGAGAGTCCGCAAGGAAACTCCTCGAGAGGGCATCCGCCTTAACATTCTTAGTGCCAGGAAGAAAGGAAACCACAAAATTAAAACGTGTGAAAAACAAGGCCCACCTGGCCTGTCTAGGATTGAGTCGCTTGGCAGATTCCAGATAGACCAGATTCTTATGGTCCGTAAGGACCACCACCTGATGTTTGGCTCCCTCCAGCCAATGTCTCCACTCTTCAAAAGCCCACTTCATGGCCAATAACTCCCGATTACCCACGTCATAATTACGTTCAGTAGGAGAACATTTTCGAGAGAAAAAGGCACAAGGGTTACTTTTAGAGGTCTCTGGATCTTTTTGGGACAAAACAGCACCTGCCCCAATTTCAGAGGCATCAACCTCCACCTGAAATGGCAGAGAAACATCAGGCTGCCGTAGAACAGGAGCAGAAGTGAATCTCTGCTTAAGTTCCTGAAATGCAGAGACTGCCTCAGGAGGCCAATTCACCACATCAGAACCCTTTCTGGTCAAATCAGTTAATGGTTTAACAATAACCGAGAAATTACCAATAAATTTACGATAAAAATTGGCAAAACCCAAAAATCTCTGAAGAGCCTTTAATGAAGTAGGTTGGACCCAATCACAGATGGCCTGAACCTTGACCGGGTCCATTTCAATAACAGACGGGGACAAAATGAATCCCAGAAATGAGATCCTCTGTACGCCAAAAAGACACTTTGATCCCTTCACATACAGAGCATTCTCTCCAAAATCTGGAATACAGTTCGAACATGTTTCACATGAGAGTCCCAGTCATTAGAAAAAATCAAGTTATCATCCAAATAAACAATCAGAAATTTGTCCACAAAATCCCTGAAAATGTCATTCATGAAGGACTGGAAGACAGAAGGAGCATTAGTGAGCCCAAAGGGCATCACCAGGTACTCAAAATGCCCTTCAGGGGTATTGAATGCCGTCTTCCATTCATCCCCGTGCTTAATGCGAATAAGGTTATACGCCCCCCTGAGGTCAAGCTTGGTAAACCAAGTAGCGTTTTTCACCCTGGAAAACAGTTCAGAAATCAAGGGTAACGGGTATTGATATTTCACAGTAATATTGTTCAAGAGACGATAATCAATACACGGCCTTAATGAACCATCCTTTTTGGCCACAAAGAAAAAACCGGCACCTAAGGGTGAAGAGGATGGTCTGATATGACCCTTCTCCAATGATTCCTTGATATAAGACCGCATAGCGTCATGTTCAGGTACAGACAAGTTAAAAAGGCGACCTTTAGGGAATTTACTACCCGGCACTAATTCAATAGCGCAGTCATAGCTCCTATGGGGAGGCAAGGATGCAGATTTACTTTCGCTAAACACATCGGAAAAATCAATCAAAAAGTCAGGAACATCCTGAGCCTGGGGGGAGGCAGAAAAAACAGGAGTGTTGGTATTAACACATTGGCAGCCCCAACTGGTTACAGACACAGATTTCCAATCCAAAACAGGATTATGAGACTGTAACCAAGGAAAACCCAGCACGATAATGTCATGCAGATTATACAGAACCAAAAATTTGCAGCACTCCTGGTGATCAGGTTCAACCCTCATTATCACCTGAGTAGAAAACTGGGGTTTATTCTCAGCCAAAGGGGTAGAATCGATCCCCAGTAGGGGAATAGACTTCTGTAGGGGTATCAAGGGAAACCCACAACGTTTAGCAAAATCAAAATCCATCAGGTTAATAGCTGCTCCAGAATCAACGAAAGCCTGAGCAGAAAATGAGGACAGAGAGCATATCAGAGTGACAGTTAATAAAAACTTAGTCTGAACACTACCCAAGACAACTGAGCGTGCAAAACGTCTTCCCCGCTTAGGGCAGACTGAAATAGCATGAGAGGCATCACCACAGTAGAAACATAACCCATTGCGCTTTCGAAACTCATGACGCTGTGCCCCAGACACCACTCTATCACACTGCATGGGTTCAGAAGCTGGTTCACAAGGCAACACCATTCCACGCATACTTCTCCGCTCACGCAAATGTCTGTCAATTTGAATCGCTAATGACATAGAATCATTGAGACCACAGGGGACAGGGAATCCCACCATAACATCCTTTACATTATCTGACAGACCCTTCCGGAAAAGGGCTGCCAAAGCGTCGTCATTCCATTTGGTCAGGACTGCCCACCTACGGAATCTCTGACAGTATAACTCAGCGTCATCAAGCCCCTGATTTAATGCCAACAAGGCTTTTTCAGCTTGATCAGTGACATTAGGCTCATCGTACAATAACCCCAAGGCCTGAAAAAATGCATCAACATCACTCAAAACAGGATCCCCAGGTATCAGGGAAAAAGCCAAATCCTGAGGATCGCCACGCAGGAGAGAGATGATAATTTGAACCTGCTGCGCTGCGTTCCCTGAGGACTTAGATTTTAAGGCAAAAAACAATTTACAATTATTTTTGAAATTCTGAAACTTAGCTCGATCCCCTAAAAACATATCCGGCATGGGGATCCTAGGTTCCACAACAGGCAACCCAGCAAGATAGGTAGCAAAACTCTGAACCTCAGTGGCAAGCTGATCCACACGGCCAGACAACCGTGCAAACTCCATTGAGAGAAAAGATCCTCCCCAGCACCCAGAGATACAGAGGGAAAAAAAAAAAAAATGCAACAAACAGAAAAATATCTCTGACAACTCTGACAATATTTTTTCCCTTCTGTGAGTACCATACAATTTTCAATTTTTAGGCCGGTGATACTGTTATGTTTCGGTAGCTGAGGAGTGCAGGTAAAAAAAGGCAATACACCAGAGCAGTTGGAATCTATGAGATTGCAGTACCCTGACTAACCACCACAACTAGAGGCAGCCGTGGAGCGTTCCTACGTTGGTCCTAGACGCCTCGTCACAGCCTGAGAAACTAACTACACCTAAAGATAGAAATAGGAAAACTGTCTGCCCCGGAGCAAAACCCCAAAGATAATAGAAAGCCCCCAAACATGTAATGGCGGTTAGACAAGATGAAATACTGACACAGACAGAAAATAGTATGAGCAAACGCTGGGGCCCAAACTAACTAAATAGAAAAGGATAGGAAGGGCACTTACTGCAATCCCAAAAAACCCTGCAAAGCACCAACTCTACTAATTTCAAAATCACCTGAGATCACACGACCTCTACCACCTAAATTAATTCTCTGGTGTAACAAAATCAAAACAGCAGCCACTGAAAAAACTAGAAAAAGCAAAGTACAAACATAAGTGGTTGAACAAAACTGAGAGGGCAGAAGCCCCCGGAGGGGACCCTGAAGGCCCCCACAGAAGTGCAGGACAAAATGCAAAAATATAGCACAAACACAAAAGAAGAAAATGTCTTATCTGTTAGCAGGAGATGCAGACACGACACAGCAGGCTACAAGGGAAACTGGAATAAAGGATTCAGACCAGAACAATTGATCACCGGCAACCCTGATGGGAAGGTGACTCCCTTATATAAGACCAGTCAGTAACACCTGATTCCCAGTCCTCACAATCATCACTGGACAGGCTAGCACCGCTTGTAACCACCAGAGGGAGCCTCTGCTCAGAACTCATCTCAAACCCATTCACAACAAGGATCAGTGTCGGTCATAAACCGGGATCAGCGACCGTCATATACCGGGATCAGTGTCCATCAGCTACCAGGATCATTGTCTGTCAGATACCGGGATCAGTGTACTTCAGCTACAGGGATCAGAGTACGTCATATACCTGGATCAGCGACCGTCATATATCGGGATCAGTGTCCGTCATATACCGAGATCAGTGTCCGTCTGCTACCGGGATCATTGTCTGTCATATACCGAGATCAGTGTCCGTCAGCTACCGGGATCATTGTCTGTCAGATACCGGGATCAGTGTACTTCACCTACCGGGATCAGAGTACGTCATATACCCGGATCAGCGACCGTCATATATCGGGATCAGTGTCCCTCATATACCGAGATCAGTGTCCGTCTGCTACCGGGATCATTGTCTGTCATATACCGTGATCAGTGTCCTTCTGCTACCAGGATCAGTGTCGGTCATAACCGGGATCATTGTCTGCCATATACCACGATCAGTGTCCGTCAGCTACCGGGATCAGTGTCGTTCTGCTACCGGGATCATTGTCTGTCATATACCGAGATCAGTGTCCGTCAGCTACCGTGATCAGTGTCCTTCTGCTACCAGGATCAGTGTCGGTCATAAACCGGGATCATTGTCTGCCATATACCACGATCAGTGTCCGTCAACTACCGGGATCAGTGTCCTTCTGCTACCAGTATCAGTGTCGGTCATAAACCGGGATCAGTGTCCGTCATATACCGGGATCAGCGTCCGTCATATACCGGGATCAGTGTCCGTCATATACCAGGATCAATGTCCATCATATACCCGGATCAGTGTCCATCCTATAACCGGATCAATGTCCGTCAGATACCGGGATCAGTGTCCGTCAGATATCGGGATCAGTGTCCGTCAGATACCGGGATCAGTGAACATCAGCTACCGGGATCAGAGTACGTCATATACCCGGATCAGTGTCTGTCATGTACCCGAATCAGTGTCCATCATTTACCGGGATTATTGTCTGCTACCAGGATTAGTGTCCATCAGATACTGGGATCAGTGTCCGTCATATACCCGGATCAGTGTCCATCATATACCGGGATCAGTGTCCTTCTGCTACCAAGATCAGTGTCCGTCATAAACCGGGATCAGTGTCCGTCATATACCGAGATCAGTGTCTGTCTGCTACCGGGATCAGTGTCCATCCTATAACTGGATCAATGTCTGTCAGATACCGGGATCAGTGAACATCAGCTACCGGGATCAGAGTACGTCATATACCCGGATCAGTGTCTGTCATATACCGGGATCAGTGTCCGTCATATACCCGGATCAGTGTCCGTCATATACCGGGATCAGTGTCCGTCATATACCGGGATCAGTGTCCGTCATATACCGGGATCAGTGTCCGTCATATACCGGGATCAGTGTTCATCATATACCGGGATCAGTGTCCGTCAGCTACAGGGATCAGTGTCCGTCAGCTACAGGGATCAGTGTCCATCATATACCGGGATCAGTGTCCGTCATATACTGGGATCAGTGTCTGTCATATACCGGGATCAGTATCCATCATATACCCTAATCAGTGTCAGTCATATACTCGGATCAATGTCCGTCATATACCTAGATCAGTGTCCGTCAGATACTGGGATCAGTGTACATCAACTACCAGGATCAGTGTCCGTCATATACCCGGATCAGTGTCCGTCATATACCCGGATCAGTGTCCGTCATATACCCGGATCAGTGTCCGTCATATACCCGGATCAGTGTCCGTCATATACCGGGATCAGTGTCCGTCATATACCTGGATCAGTGTCCATCATATACCTGGATCAGTGTCCATCATATACCCGGATCATATACCGGGATCAGTGTCCATCAGTTACCGGGATCAGTGTCCGTCATATACCCGGATCAGTGTCCGTCATATACCTGGATCAGTGTCCGTCATATACCGGGATCAGTGTCCATCAGTTACCGGGATCAGTGTCCATCATATACCCGGATCAGTGTCCATCAGTTACCCGGATCAGTGTCCGTCATATACCCGGATCAGTGTCCGTCATATACCTGGATCAGTGTCCGTCATATACCGGGATCAGTGTCCATCAGTTACCGGGATCAGTGTCCGTCATATACCCGGATCAGTGTCCGTCATATACCCGGATCAGTGTCCGTCATATACCTGGATCAGTGTCCATCAGTTACCGGGATCAGTGTCCGTCATATACCTGGATCAGTGTCCATCATATACCCGGATCATATACCGGGATCAGTGTCCATCAGTTACCGGGATCAGTGTCCGTCATATACCTGGATCAGTGTCCGTCATATACCGGGATCAGTGTCCGTCATATACCTGGATCAGTGTCCGTCATATACCGGGATCAGTGTCCATCAGTTACCGGGATCAGTGTCCGTCATACACCCGGATCAGTGTCCATCAGTTACCCGGATCAGTGTCCGTCATATACCCGGATCAGTGTCCGTCATATACCTGGATCAGTGTCCATCATATACCGGGATCAGTGTCCATCAGGGATCAGTGTCCGTCATATACCCGGATCAGTGTCCGTCATATACCCGGATCAGTGTCCGTCATGTACCTGGATCAGTGTCCATCAGTTACCGGGATCAGTGTCCGTCATATACCTGGATCAGTGTCCGTCATATACCGGGATTAGTGTCCATCAGTTACCGGGATCAGTGTCCGTCATATACCCGGATCAGTGTCCGTCATATACCGAGATCAGTGTCCGTCATATACCCGGATCAGTGTCCGTCAGTTACCCGGATCAGTGTCCGTCATATACCCGGATCAGTGTCCGTCATATACCTGGATCAGTGTCCATCAGTTACCGGGATCAGTGTCCGTCATATACCCGGATCAGTGTCCGTCATATACCCGGATCAGTGTCCGTCATATACCTGGATCAGTGTCCATCAGTTACCGGGATCAGTGTCCGTCATATACCTGGATCAGTGTCCGTCATATACCGGGATTAGTGTCCATCAGTTACCGGGATCAGTGCCCGTCATATACCCGGATCAGTGTCCGTCAGCTACAGTGATCAGTGTCCGTCAGCTACAGGGATCGGTGTCCATCATATACTGGGATCAGTGTGCGTCATGTACTGGGATCAGTGTCTGTCATATACCGGGATCAGTGTCCGTCAGCTACAGGGATCAGTGTCCGTCAGCTACAGGGATCAGTGTCCATCATATACCGGGATCAGTGTGCGTCATGTACTGGGATCAGTGTCTGTCATATACCGAGATCAGTGTCCGTCAGCTACCGGGATCAGTGTCCTTCTGCTACCAGGATCAGTGTCGGTCATAAACCGGGATCATTGTCTGCCATATACCACGATCAGTGTCCGTCAACTACCGGGATCAGTGTCCTTCTGCTACCAGTATCAGTGTCCGTCATATACCGGGATCAGCGTCCGTCATATACCGAGATCAGTGTCCGTCATATACCGGGATCAATGTCCATCATATACCCGGATCAGTGTCAATCCTATAACCGAATCAATGTCCGTCAGATACCGGGATCAGTGTCCGTCAGATACCGGGATCAGTGTCCGTCAGATACCGGGATCAGTGAACATCAGCTACCGGGATCAGAGTACGTCATATACCCGGATCAGTGTCTGTCATGTACCCGAATCAGTGTCCATCATTTACCGGGATTATTGTCTGCTACCAGGATTAGTGTCAATCAGATACTGGGATCAGTGTCCGTCATATACCCGGATCAGTGTCCATCATATACCGGGATCAGTGTCCTTCTGCTACCAGGATCAGTGTCCGTCATAAACCGGGATCAGTGTCCGTCATATACCGAGATCAGTGTCTGTCTGCTACCGGGATCAATGTCCATCATATACCCGGATCAGTGTCCATCCTATAACCGGATCAATGTCCGTCAGATACCGGGATCAGTGAACATCAGCTACCGGGATCAGAGTACGTCATATACCCGGATCAGTGTCTGTCATATACCGGGATCAGTGTCCGTCATATACCCGGATCAGTGTCCGTCATATACCGGGATCAGTGTCCGTCATATACCGGGATCAGTGTCCGTCATATACCGGGATCAGTGTTCATCATATACCGGGATCAGTGTCCGTCAGCTACAGGGATCAGTGTCCGTCAGCTACAGGGATCAGTGTCCATCATATACCGGGATCAGTGTCCGTCATATACTGGGATCAGTGTCTGTCATATACCGGGATCAGTCACCATCATATACCCTAATCAGTGTCAGTCATATACTCGGATCAGTGTCCGTCATATACCTAGATCAGTGTCCGTCAGATACTGGGATCAGTGTACATCAACTACCGGGATCAGTGTCCGTCATATACCCGGATCAGTGTCCGTCATATACCCGGATCAGTGTCCGTCATATACCCGGATCAGTGTCCGTCATATACCCGGATCAGTGTCCGTCATATACCCGGATCAGTGTCCGTCATATACCCGGATCAGTGTCCGTCATATACCCGGATCAGTGTCCGTCATATACCCGGATCAGTGTCCGTCATATACCCGGATCAGTGTCCGTCATATACCCGGATCAGTGTCCGTCATATACCTGGATCAGTGTCCATCATATACCCGGATCAATGTCCGTCATATACCGGGATCAGTGTCCATCAGTTACCGGGATCAGTGTCCGTCATATACCCGGATCAGTGTCCGTCATATACCTGGATCAGTGTCCGTCATATACCCGGATCAGTGTCCATCAGTTACCGGGATCAGTGTCCGTCATATACCTGGATCAGTGTCCGTCATATACCGGGATCAGTGTCCATCAGTTACCGGGATCAGTGTCCGTCATATACCCGGATCAGTGTCCGTCATATACCTGGATCAGTGTCCGTCATATACCCGGATCAGTGTCCGTCATATACCCGGATCAGTGTCCGTCATATACCTGGATCAGTGTCCATCAGTTACCGGGATCAGTGTCCGTCATATACCTGGATCAGTGTCCGTCATATACCGGGATTAGTGTCCATCAGTTACCGGGATCAGTGTCCGTCATATACCCGGATCAGTGTCCGTCATATACCTGGATCAGTGTCCGTCATATACCGGGATCAGTGTCCATCAGTTACCGGGATCAGGGTCCGTCATATACCCGGATTAGTGTCCGTCATATACCTGGATCAGTGTCCATCAGTTACCGGGATCAGTGTCCGTCATATACCTGGATCAGTGTCCGTCATATACCGGGATCAGTGTCCATCAGTTACCGGGATCAGTGCCCGTCATATACCCGGATCAGTGTCCGTCAGCTACAGGGATCAGTGTCCGTCAGCTACAGGGATCGGTGTCCATCATATACCGGGATCAGTGTGCGTCATGTACTGGGATCAGTGTCTGTCATATACCGGGATCAGTGTCCATCATATACCCGGATCAGTGTCCGTCATATACCGGGATCAGTGTCCGTCATATACCGGGATCAGTGTCCGTCATATACCTGGATCAGTGTCCATCAGTTACCGGGATCAGTGTCCGTCATTTACCCGGATCAGTGTCCGTCATATACCTGGATCAGTGTCCATCAGTTACCGGGATCAGTGTCCGTCATATACCAGGATCAGTGTCCGTCAGCTACCGGGATCATTGTCAATCATATACCTGGATCAGTGTCCGTCATATACCTGGATCAGAGTCCATCAGTTACCGGGATCAGTGTCCGTCATATACCAGGATCAGTGTCCGTCATATACCAGGATCAGTGTCCGTCATATACCGGGATCATTGTCAATCATATACCAGGATCAGTGTCCGAAAAGAAAAAAGAACACTGTTTAGGAGAGAACAGGCAAAATGCTGCTCCCTAAGTGCGTAAACACAATATATAATGGTCTTTGATGGGTGCACAAATTCATGCACTCACCTGATGGAGGACTAATATGGCTTTAGATCGTGTATCCTCAAAAATTATTCTTGGGATACTTTTCAATGGACAGGGCTTGCAGCTTGCATCGGGTGGATCCAAGTGAAAGGGCCAGACACAGGCTCACACAGGACAAGTAAATCAAAACGAACACATCCAGCCCATGAACGGCAGCGCTTCCCAGAACTCACATCCAAAGATGATATTATGAATATTTTCTTTTTTAATTGCTTGATAGGAGGAGATCCTATCAAGCAATAAAAAAGAAAATATTCAAAATATATCTTTGGATGTGAGTTCTGGGAAGCGCTGCCGTTCATGGGCTGGATGTGTTAGTTTTGATTTACTTGTCCAGGATCAGTGTCCGTCATATACCGGGATCAGTGTAGTCATCTACTGGAATCCGTGAACATCAGCTCAGGGCCGGCGTCAGCACCCGGCCTACCCGGGCAAGTGCCGGGGCCCTGAGCAGGCGGGGGGGCCCACTCACCGTCGGGTACCATGGCGCCCGTTAGCGGATGAGAACGGTACCAGCCGCGCCACTGGGCCCCCCCGCTTGCTCAGTGCCCCGGCAGCAGCCGGCACAATACTTACCTCTCCCCGTGCCTCCGCAGCTCCGGGCTCCAGGGGGCGCCTGCGAGGCGCCCGCGCTTCCTCTTACAGCAGCGCCGCTGGATGACGTCATCATTCAGCGGCCGGCTGTGGCAGAGAGTAAGCGTGGGCACCGGACAGGTGAGGTGTGTGTATCAGTGTGTGTGTGTGTCTGCCTGCGTGTGTGTATGTAGTGCGGTGCTTTGTGTGTGTGTATGTGAGAGAGTGCTGCGGTGCTGTGTGTGTAGTGTTGTATGTGTGATGGTGGTGGGCGGAGGCAGTGATGGTGGTGAGGAGGCAATGATGATGATGGGGAGGCAATGATGATGGGGAGGCGATGATGATGATAATGGGGAGGCAATGATGATAATGGGGAAGCAATGATGATGATAATGGGGAGTCTTTCCACAGCGCCCTTTCCTGAGCCGTAACAGTGCAGAACGCAGCACAGTGCAGAGTAGAGCTTCATATTTTGTATGGAGCATTATATGGGGACCAGTGTCCTGTATGGAGCATTATTTGGGGTCCAATATTCTTTATGGAGCATTATATTTGGCCCATAATACTGTATGGAGGACTATGTGGTGCCCATAATATTGTATGGAGGACTGTACTGTCCAGTCTGTACTGTGCGCTGTGAGGATTTGGCGGTTTTTGAGCTATTGTAGAATTTACAATAGATATCACTCATGTAATGGAAGAAGTGAAGTGTTTGGCATTGTACTATACCTATATTTCTCTGCAGTATCTGTGCATCATGAATCGTGGTCTGTGTTAAAGGGGCCACTGAGGCTCTTTCGCCCGGGGCCCATAAAAACCTGGAGCCAGCCCTGCATCAGATACTGAGATCAGTGTTTGTCACATACCGGGATCAGTGTACATCATCTACTGGGATCCGTATATATCAGCTACTGGGATCAGTGTCCGTCAGCAACAGGGATCAGGGTCCATCACATATTGGGATCAGTGTTCGTTATATACCCGGATCAGTGTCTGTCACATACCGAGATCAGTGTCTGTCACATACTGGGATCAGTATCCATCATATACCGGATCAGTGTACATCATATTCCAGGATCAATGTTCGTCATATACCCGGATCAGTGTCTGTCACATAAAAGAATCAGAGTCAGTCATCTACCAGGATCAGTGTACATCATATTCCAGGATCAGTGTCTATCATATATTGGGAACAGTGTCCGTCATAAACCGGGATCAGTGTCCGTCATATACCCGGGTCAGTGTCCGTCAGCTAATGGAATCAGTGTCTGTCATATACCTGGATCAGTGTCCAACAGATACTGGGACCAGTGTACGTCATCTACTGGGATCCTTGTACATAGTATACTGGGATCAGTGTACATCATATAACGGCATCAATGTTCATCACATACAGAAATCACTGTCCATCGTATATCGGGATCAGAGTCCGTCATCTGCCGGGATCACTGTACATCATATATCGGAATCAGTGTACATTATATTCCAGGATCAGTGTTCATTATATACCCAAATCAGTGTCTGTCACATACCGGGATCAGTGTCCGTCATATACCGGGATCAGTGTCCATCACATACTGGGATCAGTGTCCGTCACATACTAGGATAGAGTCTGTCATATACTGGGATCAGTGTCCGTCACATATAGTAAGAGAAGATCAAGCTACAAAGTTACCGGAGAAACAAATCACCAACGACAGCAAGAGAAGATCAGGCTACAAAGTTACCGGAGAAACAAATCACCAACGACAGCAAGAGAAGATCAGGCTACAAAGTTACTGGAGAAACAAATCACCAACGACAGCAAGAGAAGATCAGGCTACAAAGTTACCGGAGAAACAAATCACCAACGACAGCAAGAGAAGATCAGGCTACAAAGTTACCAGAGAAACAAATCACCAACGACAGCAAGAGAAGATCAGGCTACAAAGTTACCAGAGAAACAAATCACCAATGACAGCAAGAGAAGATCAGGCTACAAAGTTACCAGAGAAACAAATTACCAACGACAGCAAGAGAAGATCAGGCTACAAAGTTACCAGAGAAACAAATCACCAACGACAGCAAGAGAAGATCGGTCTACAAAGTTACTGGAGAAACAAATCACCAACGACAATAAGAGAAGATCAGGCTACAAAGTTACCAGAGAAACAAATCACCAACGACAGCAAGAGAAGATCAGGCTACAAAGTTACCAGAGAAACAAATTACCAACGACAGCAAGAGAAGATCAGGCTACAAAGTTACCAGAGAAACAAATCACCAACGACAGCAAGAGAAGATCAGGCTACAAAGTTACTGGAGAAACAAATCACCAACGACAATAAGAGAAGATCAGGCTACAAAGTTACCAGAGAAACAAATCACCAATAACAGCAAGAGAAGATCAGGCTACAAAGTTACCAGAGAAACAAATCACCAACGACAGCAAGAGAAGATCAGGCTACAAAGTTACCAGAGAAACAAATCACCAACGACAGCAAGAGAAGATCAGGCTACAAAGTTACTGGAGAAACAAATCACCAACGACAGCAAGAGAAGATCAGGCTACAAAGTTACCGGAGAAACAAATCACCATAACAGCAAAGAAGATCAGGCTACAAAGTTACGGAGAAACAAATCACCAAAACAGCAAAGAAGATCAGGTTACAAAGTTACCGGAGAAAAATCACCAATGACGCAAGAGAAGATCAGGCTACAAAGTTACCAGAGAAACAAATCACCAACGACAGCAAGAGAAGATCAGGCTACAAAGTTACCGGAGAACAAATCACCAATAACAGCAAGAGAAGATCAGGCTACAAAGTTACCGGAAAACAAATCACCAACGACAGCAAGAAAGATCAGGCTACAAGTTACCAGAGAAACAAATCACCAAAACAGCAAGAGAAGATCAGGCTACAAAGTTACTGGAGAAACAATCACCAACGACAGCAAGAGAAGATCAGGCTACAAGTTACCGAGAAACAAATCACCAATAACAGCAAGAGAAGATCAGGCTACAAAGTTACCGGAGAAAAAATCACCAACGACAGCAAAGAAGATCAGGCTACAAAGTTACGGAGAAACAAATCACCAACGACAGCAAGAGAAGATCAGGTACAGTTACAGAGAAAAATCACCAACGACAGAAGAGAAGATCAGCTACAAAGATACAGAAAACAAATCACCAACACAGAAGAGAAGATCAGGCTACAAGTTACCGAGAAACAAATCACCAACGACAGCAAGAGAGATCAGCTACAAAGTTACTGGAGAAAAAATCACCAATAACAGCAAAAGAAGTCAGGTCAAAGTACTGAGAAACAAATCACCACGACAGCAAGAGAAGATCGGCTACAAAGTTACCAAGAACAAATCACAACGCAGAAGAGAAATCAGGCTACAAAGTTACTGGAGAAACAAATCACCACGACAGCAGAAATCAGGCTACAAGTTACGGAGAACAATCACAACGACAGCAGAGAAGATCAGGCTACAAAGTTACGAGAACAAATCACAACGACAGCAAGAGAAGATCAGGCTACAAAGTTACGGAGAAACAAATCACCACGACAGCAAGAGAAGATCAGGCTACAAAGTTACCGGAGAAAAAATCACCAATGACCGCAGAGAAGATCAGGTACAAAGTTACGGAGAAACAAATCACCAATACAGCAAAAGAAGATCAGGTACAAAGTTACGGAGAAACAAATCACCAATAACAGCAAAAGAAGATCAGGTACAAAGTTACGAGAAACAAATCACAATGACCGCAAGAGAAGATCAGGCTACAAGTTACAGAGAAACAATCACCAACGACAGCAAGAGAAGATCAGGCTACAAAGTTACCGGAGAAACAAATCACCAATACAGCAAGAGAAGATCAGCTACAAAGTTACCGGAGAAGAAATCACCAACGACAGCAAGAGAAGATCAGGCTACAAAGTTACCAGAGAAACAAATCACCAATAACAGCAAGAGAAGATCAGGCTACAAAGTTACTGGAGAAACAAATCACAACGACAGCAAGAGAAGATCAGGCTACAAGTTACCGGAGAAACAAATCACCAATAACAGCAAGAGAAGATCAGGCTACAAAGTTACCGGAGAAAAAAATCACCAACGACAGCAAAAGAAGATCAGGCTACAAAGTTACCGGAGAAACAAATCACCAACGACGCAAGAGAAGATCAGGCTACAAAGTTACCAGAGAAACAAATCACCAACGACAGCAAGAGAAGATCAGGCTACAAAGTTACCAGAGAAACAAATCACCAATAACAGCAAGAGAAGATCAGGCTACAAAGTTACCGGAGAAACAAATCACCAATAACAGCAAGAGAAGATCAGGCTACAAAGTTACTGGAGAAACAAATCACCAACGACAGCAAGAGAAGATCAGGCTACAAAGTTACGGAGAAACAATCACCAATAACAGCAAGAGAAGATCAGGCTACAAAGTTACCGGAGAAACAAATCACCAACGACAGCAAAGAAGATCAGGCTACAAAGTTACCGGAGAAACAAATCACCAACGACAGCAAGAGAAGATCAGGCTACAAAGTTACCAGAGAAACAAATCACCAACGACAGCAAGAGAAGATCAGGCTACAAAGTTACCGGAGAAACAAATCACCAATAACAGCAAGAGAAGACAGGCTACAAAGTTACTGGAGAAACAAATCACCAATAACAGCAAAAGAAGATCAGGCTACAAAGTTACTGGAGAAACAAATCACCAACGACAGCAAGAGAAGATCAGGCTACAAAGTTACCAGAGAAACAAATCACCACGACAGCAAGAGAAGATCAGGCTACAAAGTTACGGAGAAACAAATCACCAACGACAGCAAGAGAAGATCAGGCTATAAAGTTACCGGAAAGAAACAAATCACCAACGACAGCAAGAGAAGATCAGGCTACAAAGTTACCGGAGAAACAAATCACCAACGACAGCAAGAGAAGATCAGGCTACAAAGTTACTGGAGAAACAAATCACCAATAACAGCAAAAGAAGATCAGGCTACAAAGATACCAGAGAAACAAATCACCAACGACAGCAAGAGAAGATCAGGCTACAAAGTGTTAGGGTTCGAGTTCCCGCTCCTGCACAAGGGGAGTCTCGAACCAGTGCCGCTGCGGTCTCCCATTCGTCTCCGGCCGCAGTGGAGCCTGCTCAGCAGAGACGTCGTTCCAGGCGTCTTGCCCACTCCACTACTGGGCAGTGACTTGCTGCTGCCTTTCCTGGATCTGCTATTGTAGCCAGTTCTGGAGCAGACGTCTTTGGGATAAAGTCCTGCATTTTCCCTTCTGAGCGTGCCCAGAGTGAGATCTCTCATTGGAGATCAGGGGTCACATGCTCAGGTACTGCAGCGGCTCCTATTGGCCCGCCAGGAAGGCCCTGTTACTATTAGTCTTCTGAACAGGTTCTCATTGGTCCTTGTTCCTGGAAGGTCCTGTGGCTGTTGCTATAAAAGGGTAGCATGGCTGGGCCGCCATGCGCTAATATCAACCATTGTATGCTATGCGCCAGTGTGGTCATGCGTGTGTGTGGTTAGGGACCCGGCTGAAATAAGCCACTAGAATACCGACTTAATCGGTGAGGAGTTTAGTGTGCTAGCTGGTCAGGGTCGGTGTCCTAGATGCCCTAGATTACCGGCATAACCGGTGAGGAGTTTGATTGCCGTATTCAGGGTCTGGCGTTCAGACGCCATAGATTGCGGGTGACTCCCGCGAGGACATTAGCGCATGACCACGTATTATGCTCGCTTAGCAATTAACCGTGTGCCTGAGAGCCTGACAGGACACGGTGTTTGTTCTCAGCGGCTCTGTGACGTAACAGGGTTCGCTCTCGACGCTAGACAGCGCCCTAGCGTTTTACTTTGCGGCTCACTGAAGCTAAGTGAGTTCGCACATATCGCCATATAGCACTGTGGCATCCCGTTAGCGGCTCTGTGAATTAACAGAGTCTGCACTTACTGCCACAACGCGCTACGGCGTTTATTTTAGCGACTCTGCGGGATAACAGAGTTCGCTACTTTCGTCATCTTACTAGCAGCAGGTTCCGCCTGCACGGTGGACCCCGGGCTGCGAACGCACCTCTCCACTCTATATATTTGGTGCGTTCCGCAGACCCTAACATAATATTAGCGCCAGGGTCTGGCTAGTAAAATGGCGGACGAACAGCGTCTATTGCAGTACATCCAGCAGCTGAAGGGTAGGTTGGAGGCTCTTAAGAGCACAACCTCAGCTGTGGATGTTACCGCAGTCGCTGTTCAGGCTGCTAGCGTGGCTGCAGCCAGTTTGTCCTCTGCCACCTCTGCCCCTACATTATCCCACCTCCCGCTTCCTGACAAGTTTGCCGGTGACAGCAAGCAATGTCGGGGATTCGTGAGTCAGTGCTCTATACATCTCGAGCTTCTGGCTGCACGTTTTCCCACGGATCGGGCACAAGTGGGTTTTGTACTTTCTCTACTCTCGGGCAGAGCGTTGGAGTGGGCAACGCCGCTGTGGGAGCGCGATGATCGTGTGGTGCAGAGTGCTCCTCGTTTCTTGGAGGCTCTTAAAAAGGTCTTTTTAGGACCCCAGGTCACCCACGATACGGCGCTACAACTGCTGGCATTGACACAGGGTTCGTCTTTGGTCAGTCAGTTTTCCGTCCAGTTTCGGACTCTGGCTGCTGAGCTAGATTGGTCTGATAAAGTTCTTATTCCTATCTACTGGCGGGGACTGGCTGACCATGTTAAAGACGCTTTGGCTACCAGGGAGATTCCCGCCACACTGGAGAAGCTTATCTCCATATCTACCCGCATTGACCTCCGTTTTCACGAGCGGAGGTTGGAGCGGGCCCAGTGTAGGCAGAGGTTTCGGTTGGCTCCTACCTTTGCCAAACCTCTCGAATTCCCCGATCTGGCGTCCGAACCTCAAAAGGCCACAGAAGTTCCTCATGCAGGACCTAAGTCTCGGTCCGTCCGAGTATCCGTGGTTTGTAACCATTGTCAGCAGACAGGACACTATGCCAACAGATGTCCACAGCGATCGGGGAAGCGATCGCGTCTAGTGGCCCTGGGAGGAGGTTCACTAGAGACAGCGGCATTTTCCTCCAAGATAACATTTAAAGGGACAATCACTGTTGGTACTTCCATTCTCACCGCCGACCTTTGCGTGGACTCAGGAGCAGAGGGGAATTTCATGTCCTCTAGCTTTGCTCACCGTCATGCAATACCTCTGGTGGCGCTTGACAAATCAGTGACTGTTCGGGTAGTGAATGGGTCGTCATTGCCCTCACAAATTACACACCAGACTGTCCCACTTGCATTGTCTGTATCTCTTTCCCATCAGGAATTTATTTCCCTACTCGTCCTTCCCGAGGGAATAGACGAGATCCTACTAGGTATACCTTGGCTCCGTTTCCACTCCCCACATATAGAGTGGACTTCGGGTAGGATACTGGGTTGGAGTGATGCATGTACAGGCAGATGTGTCAAAAGTTGCGTTCAGGTTGCCATTACTGAGTTACCCGCAGATCTTACTCCACTTCCCAAGCACTACTGGTCATATGCAGACGTGTTCTCCAAGAAGGCTGCGGAGACTCTTCCACCTCATCGCCCCTATGACTGTCCTATCGACCTCTTGCCTGGCGCAGAACCTCCTCGGGGAAGGGTCTATCCCCTCTCTCTTCCTGAGACAGAGGCCATGTCGCAATATATTCAGGAGAACCTGGCAAGAGGGTTTATTAGGAAGTCGGTGTCACCGGCAGGGGCGGGATTTTTCTTCGTGCAGAAGAAAAACAGAGAATTGCGTCCGTGTATTGATTACAGGGGTCTTAACGCCATCACCGTTAAAAACAAGTACCCGTTGCCCCTGATCTCTGAGCTATTTGATAGGCTTCGGGGAGCAAGGGTATTCACTAAACTAGATCTGCGCGGTGCTTATAACCTGATTCGCATCCGTGAGGGGGACGAATGGAAGACGGCTTTTAATACCAGGGATGGGCATTACGAATATCTGGTGATGCCCTTTGGGCTCTGTAATGCTCCAGCCGTTTTCCAAGACTTTGTCAATGACATCTTCCGGGATATGCTCTCCACCTCGGTCGTAGTCTATCTGGATGATATACTCATCTTCTCTCCAGATATTGACTCCCACCGGAGGGATGTTGGCAGGGTCTTCGACCTCCTACGGGCAAATTCCCTTTACGCAAAGTTGGAGAAATGTGTGTTTGAGCAGGAGTCCTTACCTTTCCTGGGCTATATCATCTCCGCCCAGGGATTGGCTATGGATCCTGCCAAACTACAGGCGGTGATGGACTGGCAAGAACCCCACTCTCTAAAGGCGGTGCAGCGCTTTATGGGGTTCATTAATTACTACCGTCAGTTCATTCCCCACTTCTCAACTTTGGTAGCTCCCGTGGTTGCCCTTACCAAAAAGGGAGCTAATCCCAAATTGTGGTCTGAAGAGGTCTCCAAGGCCTTCACGTCTATTAAGTCTCATTTCGCTAGAGCTCCCATCCTACATCGCCCCGATGTTGATAAGCCATTTATATTGGAGGTGGATGCCTCGTCCGTTGGTGCTGGAGCAGTCCTCTTCCAAAAGGATGCTCAAGGTCGGAAGCATCCATGCTTCTTTTTCTCCAAGACCTTCACACCAGCAGAGAGGAATTATTCCATCGGGGACAGGGAGTTGCTAGCAATGAAGTTGGCCTTCTCGGAGTGGAGACATCTGTTGGAGGGAGCTCGCTTTCCCTTCCAAGTCTTCACGGATCACAAAAACCTGGTATATCTTCAGACAGCCCAGCGGCTTAATTCTCGCCAAGCCAGATGGTCCTTGTTCTTCTCCCGGTTTCATTTCACACTGCATTTCCTCTCGGGAGAGAAGAACATTCGTGCCGACGCTCTCTCTCGCTCTGTGGTGTCCTCGGAGGAGGAGGTGGAGGAGCCTCGGCTTATCGTCCCCACAGAGAGCCTGAGAACAGTGGCCCCGGTTTCGCTAGAGTCTGTGCCCCGGGCAAGACTTTTGTGCCTACTAATTTGCGACCGGAGGTACTCTCTTGGGCACATTCGTCCAGGGTGGGTGGACACTTTGGGGCAAAGAGGACATCTGAATTGCTGGCGAGGACATATTGGTGGCCGCATATGGTCCGTGATGTTGGGGACTATGTTCGAGCGTGTGTCTCCTGCGCCAAAAATAAGTCTCCACGACAACGGCCAGCTGGGTTACTTTACCCTTTGCCGGTGGCAGACAGGCCCTGGGAGATGGTTGGGATGGACTTTGTGGTGGGCTTGCCCAAGTCTCGGGGTTGCACCATCATTTGGGTAATCACCGACCATTTCTCTAAAATGGTGCATCTGGTGCCACTACCACGGTTACCTTCTGCACGGGCTCTGGCAGCGTTGTTTGTTAGGCACATCTTCCGTTTACACGGCATGCCGGACAAGATTGTCAGTGACCGAGGTCCCCAGTTTGCGTCTCGGTTCTGGAGAGAGCTTTGTCGTCTACTCAGTATTGAGTTAAATCTCTCTTCAGCGTACCATCCTGAGACGAATGGGTTGGTAGAGAGGGCCAACCAGACCTTGGTCACCTATCTACGACATTTTGTCTCGGCCAGGCAGGATGACTGGGCATCCTTGCTGCCGTGGGCTGAGTTTGCATTAAACAATGCTGTGGCTGATTCACCGGACAGACCCCATTCCTCCTGAACTACGGTCAGCATCCGCGGGTACCAGTGCCTATGCCCGTGTCTTCCGCCGATTCCAGGGTGGCAGACTGGGCTGTGGAGGCACGGGACATTTGGGACCGCACGCAGGATGCCATTCAGGCCTCCAAAGAGAGGATGAGGTCTTCGGCCGATGCCCATCGGCGCCCCGCTCCTACATTTGCTCCTGGGGATTTGGTGTGGCTTCCGCCCGTAACATCAGGCTGCGAGTTGAGTCCACTAAGTTGGCACCCCGCTACCTGGGTCCTTTCAAGGTCCTCGAGCAGGTTAACCCTGTGGTATACCGTTTAGCTCTTCCACCACGCCTGGGTATCTCCGACACTTTTCACGTGTCCCTCCTGAAACCCGTGCTCATGTCCCGGTTTTCTGAGTCATCTGCCGGGACATCGGGTTCATCTGCGGATGACCATGAGGTGAACGCCATCGTGGGGTGTAAGGTGGTACGGGGCAAAAAGTTTTATTTGGTGGACTGGAGGGGCTATGGGCCTGAGGATAGGTCTTGGGAGCCTGCCGAGCATGTTCACGCTCCGCAGCTCATCGCTGCCTTTGAACGCAGCGAGGCCCAGAGAAGGGGGGGCCCTAGGAGGGGGGGTAATGTTAGGGTTCGAGTTCCCGCTCCTGCACAAGGGGAGTCTCGAACCAGTGCCGCTGCGGTCTCCCATTCGTCTCCGGCCGCAGTGGAGCCTGCTCAGCAGAGACGTCGTTCCAGGCGTCTTGCCCACTCCACTACTGGGCAGTGACTTGCTGCTGCCTTTCCTGGATCTGCTATTGTAGCCAGTTCTGGAGCAGACGTCTTTGGGATAAAGTCCTGCATTTTCCCTTCTGAGCGTGCCCAGAGTGAGATCTCTCATTGGAGATCAGGGGTCACATGCTCAGGTACTGCAGCGGCTCCTATTGGCCCGCCAGGAAGGCCCTGTTACTATTAGTCTTCTGAACAGGTTCTCATTGGTCCTTGTTCCTGGAAGGTCCTGTGGCTGTTGCTATAAAAGGGTAGCATGGCTGGGCCGCCATGCGCTAATATCAACCATTGTATGCTATGCGCCAGTGTGGTCATGCGTGTGTGTGGTTAGGGACCCGGCTGAAATAAGCCACTAGAATACCGACTTAATCGGTGAGGAGTTTAGTGTGCTAGCTGGTCAGGGTCGGTGTCCTAGATGCCCTAGATTACCGGCATAACCGGTGAGGAGTTTGATTGCCGTATTCAGGGTCTGGCGTTCAGACGCCATAGATTGCGGGTGACTCCCGCGAGGACATTAGCGCATGACCACGTATTATGCTCGCTTAGCAATTAACCGTGTGCCTGAGAGCCTGACAGGACACGGTGTTTGTTCTCAGCGGCTCTGTGACATAACAGGGTTCGCTCTCGACGCTAGACAGCGCCCTAGCGTTTTACTTTGCGGCTCACTGAAGCTAAGTGAGTTCGCACATATCGCCATATAGCACTGTGGCATCCGTTAGCGGCTCTGTGAATTAACAGAGTCTGCACTTACTGCCACAACGCGCTACGGCGTTTATTTTAGCGACTCTGCGGGATAACAGAGTTCGCTACTTTCGTCATCTTACTAGCAGCAGGCTTTGCTTGCACGGTGGACCCCGGGCTGCGAACGCACCTCTCCACTCTATATATTTGGTGCGTTCCGCAGACCCTAACACAAAGTTACCAGAGAAACAAATCACCAACGACAGCAAGAGAAGATCAGGCTACAAAGTTACTGGAGAAACAAATCACCAATAACAGCAAAAGAAGATCAGGCTACAAAGTTACCGGGAGAAAACAAATCACCAACGACAGCAAGAGAAGATCAGGCTACAAAGTTACCGGAGAAACAAATCACAACGACAGCAAGAGAAGATCAGGCTACAAAGTTACCGGAGAAACAAATCACCAACGACAGCAAGAGAAGATCAGGCTACAAAGTTACCGGGAGAAACAAATCACCAACGACAGCAAGAGAAGCTCAGACTACAAAGTTACCGGAGAAACAAATCACCAACGACAGCAAGAGAAGATCAGGCTACAAAGTTACCGGAGAAACAAATCACCAAGACAGCACACGCAAGAAGTGTACAAAGTTACGAACAAATCACCAAAGAAGGAAGTGGACAAGTACGAGAAAACCAGACGCAAGGAAGTGGCACAAGTTAGGAAAAATCACAACAGCAAGAGAAGTAGGTACAAGTTACGAGAAAAATCCAACAGCAGAGATAGGTCAAGTCGGAGAAACAATCACCAAGAGAGAGAAGATCAGTACAAAGTTACGAGAAACAAATACCAAGACAGAAGAGAAGATCAGGCTACAAAGTACGGAGAAAAAATCACAACAGAAAGAAGATCAGGTACAAAGTTACGAGAAAAAATCACAAACGCAGAGAAGACAGGTACAAAGTTACAGAGAAACAAATCACCAGACGAGAGAAGATGGTCAAGTTACGGAGAAACAATCACAGACAGCAAGAGAAGTCAGGCTACAAAGTTAGGAAACAAATCACAAGACAGAAGAGAAGTCAGGTACAAGTTACGGAGAAAAATCCACGACGAAGAAGATAGGCTAAAGTTACGAGAAACAAATCACAGACAGCAAGAGAAGATCAGGTACAAAGTTACGAGAAACAAATCCAGACAGCAAGGAGATCAGGTACAAAGTTCGGAGAAACAAATCACAAGACAGCAAGGAAGATCAGGTACAAGTTACGGAGAAACAATCACAACGAAGCAGAGAAGTAGCTACAAAGTTACGAGAAACAATCACAAACAGAAAGAAGATCGGTCAAAGTTACGAGAAAAATCACCAACGACGAGAGAAGTCAGGCTACAAAGTTACGAGAAAAATCACCAAGACAGCAAGAGAAGATCAGGTACAAAGTTACGAGAAACAAATCACCACGACAGCAAGAGAGATCAGGCTACAAAGTTACCGAGAAACAAATCACAAGACGAGAGAAGATCAGGCTACAAAGTTACCGAGAAACAAATCACCAAGACAGAGAGAAGATCAGGCTACAAAGTTACGGAGAACAAATCACCAACGACAGAAGAGAGTCAGGCTACAAAGTTACGGAGAAACAAATCACAACGACGCAAGAGAAGATAGGCTACAAAGTTACCGGAGAAAAAATCACCAGACAGCAAGGAGATCAGGTACAAGTTACGGAGAAAAAATCACAACGACAGCAAGAGAAGATCAGGCTACAAAGTTACGAGAAAAAATCACCAACGACAGAGAGAGTCAGGCTCAAAGTTACGGAGAACAATCACCAAGACAGCAGAGAAGATAGGCTACAAAGTTACGGAGAAACAAATCACAAGACGAAGAGAAGATCAGGCTCAAAGTTACGGAGAAACAAATCACAACGACAGCAAGGAAGATCAGGCTACAAAGTTACGGAGAAACAAATCACAAACAGCAGAGAAGATCAGGCTACAAAGTTACCGGAGAAACAAATCACCAAGACAGCAAGAGAAGATCAGGCTACAAAGTTACCGGAGAAAAAATCACCAACGACAGCAAGAGAAGATCAGGTACAAAGTTACCAGAGAAACAAATCACCAACGACAGCAAGAGAAGATCAGGCTACAAAGTTACCGGAGAAACAAATCACCAACGACAGAAGAGAAGATCAGGCTACAAAGTTACCGAGAAACAAATCACCAACGACAGCAAGAGAAGATCAGGCTACAAAGTTACCGAGAAACAAATCACCAACGACAGCAAGAGAAGATCAGGCTACAAAGTTACCGGAGAAACAAATCACAACGACAGCAAGAGAAGATCAGGCTACAAAGTTACCAGAGAAACAAATCACCAACGACAGCAAGAGAAGATCAGGCTACAAAGTTACCAGAGAAACAAATCACCAACGACAGCAAGAGAAGATCAGGCTACAAAGTTACGGAAACAAATCACCAACGACAGAAGAGAAGATCAGGCTACAAAGTTACCAGAGAAACAAATCACAAAGAGAAGAAAAAATACAAAAGAGATCGGTACAATTACGAGAAAATCACAAGCAAGAGATCACTATTAGAAACAAATCCAACAAGAGAGATAGTCAAGTTCGAAATACAAAGAAAAAGCGAATAGAAACAACACAAAAAGAAGCGTAAAATTACGGAAAAACACAGAGGAAAAGCTACAATAGGAAAATCACCAAACAGAGAGAAATCAGCTCAAGTTACGAGAAACAAACACCAAGACAGAAAAGATCCAAGTTCGAGAAAAATCACAAACAGAAGAGAGATCAGGTACAAGTTACGAAAAAAAACAACAAAGAAAGATCAGGTACAAAGTTAGGAACAAATCACAACGACAGAAGAGAGATCGTACAAGTTAGAGAAAATCACAAAAAAGGAGATAGTCAAGTTACGAGAACAATCACAACACAGCAAGAGAGATCGTACAAGTTCGAGAAACAAATCACCAACAGCAAGAAGATCAGGCACAAGTTACAAACAATACAACACAGCAGAGAAGATAGGTACAAGTTACGAGAAAATCACAAGACGAAAGAAACAGTACAAGTACGAGAAAAAATACCAAACAGCAAGAGAAGAAACAGAAGAGAAGATCAGGCTACAAAGTACCGAGAAAAAATACCAAACAGCAAGAGAAGATCAGGCTACAAAGTTACGAGAAACAAATCACCAACGACAAAGAAGATCAGGCTACAAAGTTAGAGAAAAAAACACCAAACAAGAAAGTTAGTACAAAGTACCAGAAAACAAGAACAGACAAAGAGAAAAAATACAAGACAGAAGAAGATCAGCAAGTAGGAAAACAAATACCAGAACAAAGACAGACAATAAGAGAAAATCACAACAAGAGAGAAACATACAAAGACGAGAAAAATCACAAAAGAAGAAAGTACAATACAAAAACAAAGAGAATCAGGCTACAAAGTTACCGAGAAAAAAACAAAAGAAAGAAGTCAGGTACAAAGACCGAAAAAAACCAAGAAGAGAGAGATCAGTAAAAAGTTACAAAACAAACACAAGACAGAAGAGAAGATCAGGCACAAAGTTACCAGAAAAAAAAACGACAGAAGAGAGATGGCAAATTAGAAAACAAATACACAAGAAGAAGTAAATTCAAGAAAAACACAAACAGAAAGAGATCAGCTACAAGTACGAGAAACAACCCAAGAAGAAGAAATCAGCTACAAGTACAAAAAACAACGAACAAGAAGATCAGCTAAAAGACAGGAAACAAAACAACACAAGAGAGAAAGGCTCAAAGTTACGGAGAAACAAATACCAACGACAGCAAGAGAAGATCAGGCTAAAGTTCCGAGAAAACCCAACGACAGCAAGAGAATCAGGCTACAAAGTTACGGAAAAAACACAGACGAAGTAAGAAGCAAATACGAGAAAAAATCACAAAAGAGAAACAAAAAGTACAGAAAAAACGAGAAAATCACAATAGAAAAATCAACAAAGAACAGCACAAAGTACAGAGAAAAAATACAACAAACAAGAAGTCAGGTACAAGTTCCGAAAACAAATCACAACGACAGCAAGAGAAGACAGGACAATTCGAGAAAAAAAAACAACAAGAGAAGATCAGGCACAAAGTTACGGAGAAAACAAATCACAACGACGAAGAAAAGTACAATTACCAGAAGAAAAATCAGAAACAGTAAGAGAAAAGCTACAAAGTAAGAGAAGATCAGGCTCACAATACAGAGAAAAAT
>JARQOD010006609.1:0-42181 GCA_033576555.1 Oophaga sylvatica | reverse complement strand
GGTCATTTTCTGAGAAACAGGGAGGTCGGAAATAAAATCCATTGAGATATGGGTCCATGGCCTCTTGGGCACAGGTAATGACATTAACAAACCACTAGAGCGAGAGCAAGGCTTGGAGCGAGAGCAAGTACCACAGGACTGCACAAATTCCCTGACGTCACGAGACAAAGTAGGCCACCAAAAGACCGACTCACCAAGTCTCTGGTACCAAAAATCCCGGGATGACCAGCCAACGCGGAACAATGAATCTCAGACATCACACTCTTCTTCCACTGGTTTGGGACAAACAAGTTCCCAATAGGGCAGCGCTCAGGTTTATCCTCCTGACACCCTTCCAAGGCCAGTCTCAAATTGGGTGAGATGGCAGAAAGAACTACACCCTCTTTCAAAATAACAGTAGGAACAGATAACTCAGGAGAGTCCGCAAAGAAACTCCTCGAGAGGGCATCCGCCTTAACATTCTTAGTGCCAGGAAGAAAAGAAACCACAAAATTAAAACGTGTGAAAAACAAGGCCCACCTGGCCTGTCTAGGATTAAGTCGCTTGGCTGATTTGAGATAAACCAGATTCTTATGGTCCATGAGGACCACCACCTGATGTTTGGCTCCTTACAGCCAATGTCTCCACTCTTCAAAGGCCCACTTCATGGCCAATAACTCACGACTACCCACGTCATAATTACGTTCAGTTGGAGAAAATTTTCTAGAGAAAAAGGCACAAGGGTTACTCTTAGATGTCCCTGGATCTCTTTAGGACAAAACGGCACCTGCCCCAATTTCAGAGGCATCAACCTCCACCTGAAACGGTAGAGAAACATCAGGCTGCCGTAGAACAGGAGCAGAAGTGAATCTCTGCTTAAGTTCCTGAAACGCAGAGACTGCCTCAGGAGGCCAATTCACCACATCACAACCCTTTTTGGTCAAATCAGTCAATGGTTTAACAATACCGGAGAAATTACCAATAAATTTACGATAAAAATTGGCAAAACCCAAAATTTCTCTGAAGAGCCTTTAATGAAGTAGGTTGGACCCAATCACAGATGGCCTGAACCTTGACCGGGTCCATTTCAATAATAGACGGAGACAAAATGAATCCCAGAAATGAGAACTTCTGTACGCCAAAAAGACACTTTGATCCCTTCACATACAGTGCATTCTCTCTCAAAATCTGGAACATAGTCCGAACATGTTTCACATGAGAGTCCCAGTCATTGGAAAAAATCAAGATATCATCCAAATAAACAATCAGAAATTTATCCACAAAATCCCTGAAAATATCATTCATGAAGGATTGGAAGACGGAAGGAGCATTAGTGAGCCCAAAGGGCATCACTAGGTACTCAAAATGCCCCTCAGGGGTATTAAACACCGTCTTCCATTCATCCCTGTGCTTAATGCGAATAAGGTTATACGCCCCCCTGAGGTCAAGCTTGGTAAACCAACTAGCACTTTTCACCCTGGAAAACAGGTCAGAAATCAGGGGTAATGGATATTGATACTCCACAGTGATCTTATTCAAGAGATGATAATCAATACACGGCCTCAATAAACCATCCTTTTTGGCCACAAAGAAAAAAACGGCACCCAAGGGTGAAGAGGATGGACTGATATGACCCATCTCCAATGACTCCTTGATATAAGATCGCATAGCATCGTGTTCAGGTACAGACAAGTTAAAAAGGCGATCTTTAGAAAATTTACCACCAGGCACTAATTCAATAGCGCAATCGTAGCTCCTGTGAGGGGGCAAAGATGCAGATTTACTTTCACTAAATACATCCAAAAAATCAGTCAAAAAGTCAGGAACATCCTGAGACTGGGAAGAGGCAGAAAAAACAGGAGTGTCGGCATTAACACATTGGCAGCCCCAACTGGTCACAGACACAGATTTCCAATCCAAAACAGGATTATGAGACTGTAACCAATAGAAACCTAGTACAATAATGTCATGCAGATTATACAGCACCAGAAATTTGCAACTCTCCTGATGATCTGGTTCAACCCTCATTATCACCTGAGTAGAAAACTGGGGTTTATTCTCCGCCAAAGGGGTAGAATCAATGCCCAGTAGGGGAATAGACTTCTGCAGGGGTATCATGTGAAACCCACAACGTTTGGCAAAGTCAAAATCCATCCGGTTAATAGCTGCTCCTGAATCAACAAAAGCCTGAGCAGAAAATGTGGACAGGGAGCAAATCAGGGTAACAGTCAACAGAAATTTAGTCTGAACACTACCCAAGACAACTGAGCGTGCAAAACGTCTTCCCCGCTTAGGGCAGACTGAAATAGCATGAGAGGCATCACCACAGTAGAAACATAAACCAATGCCCTTTTGAAACTCATGACGCTGTGCCACAGAAGTCACTCTATCACACTGCATGGGCTCAGAAGCTGGCTCACAAGGCAACACTATCTCACGCATACCTCTGCGCTCACGCAAATGTCTGTCAATTTGAATAGCCAAAGACATAGAATCATTGAGACCAGAGGGAGCAGAGAATCCCACCATAACATCCTTTACATTCTCTGACAGCCCCTTCCGAAAAAGGGCTGCCAAAGCATCATCATTCCATTTGGTCAGGACTGCCCACTTTCGGAATTTCTGACAGTACAACTCAGCGTCTTCAAGACCCTGATTTAATGCCAACAAGGTTTTTTCAGCTTGATCAGTGACATTAGGTTCATCGTACAATAACCCCAGAGCCAGAAAAAATGCATCAATATCATTCAAAACAGGATCCCCAGGTGTCAGGGAAAAAGCCCAATCCTGAGGATCGCCGTGCAGGAGAGAAATGACAATTTGAACCTGCTGTGCTGCGTTACCTGAGGAATTAGGCTTTAAAGCAAAAAACAACTTACAGTTATTCTTGAAATTCAGAAATTTAGCCCGATCCCCCAAAAACAAATCTGGCATGGGAATCCTAGGTTCCACAACCGGCAACGTAGCAAGATAGGTAGCAATACTCCGAACCTCAGTGGCAAGCTGATCCACACGGCCAGACAACTGTGCAAACTCCATTGAAAGAAAAAAAAAATCCTCCTCAGCACCCAGAGAAAAAGAGGGAAAAAATGCAACAGACAAAAAAAAAAAAAAAAAAAAATCTCTGACAACTTTTTTCTTTCCACACTATTTTTCCCTTCTGTGAGTACTATATAATTTTCTGTTATGGCCGGTGATACTGTTGTGTTTTGGTAGCTGAGGAGGACAGGAACAACAGCAGGGCAGCGGAACACCCGAGATGTTGGTAACTTATGGGTTGCAGATTCCTAAACTAAAGACACAACTAGAGGTAGCCGTGGAGCGTTCCTACGTTGATCCTAGACGCCTCGTCACAGCCTGAGAGATAACTACACCTAAATGCAGAAAGATGAAAGCTATCTGCCCCAGAGCAGATCCCCAAAGAAAATAGGAAGCCCCCAAACATATAATGGCGGTTAGACAAGATGAAAACACAAACATAGGCAGAAAATAGATTGAGCAAACGCTGGGGCCACAAGCTGACTAAATAGGATAGGAAAGGAGAGATTACTTTCTGCAACCCAGAAAACCCTACAAAAATCCAACAATTCTGATTACAAAAATACTGAGATCACACGATCTCGCCACCCGCTAAATCAGATCTCAGTGTGAACAAAACCAAGCTGCAGCCGCTGAAAAAACAGGAAAAAGCAAATGAGCAAATAACAGTGGCTGCAGATAAACTGTGAGGAGCTCAGGCCCCAGGAGGGGACCTGGCTGACCTCCACAAAAGTGCAGAAAACAATGCAAAAAGCAAGCACAAAAAGAAAAGCAAAAAATATCTTATCTGAAAGCAGGAGATGCATGCAAGACTCCAGCAAACTTCCAAATGAACCAGGAACCACAATTGAGACAAGATCAATTGATCACATGCAACCATCATGGGAGAGAACCTCCCTTATATCAGACCAGTCCGTGATCCCTGATTGCCACTTCTCGCTGAAAGGTTCAGTAGTGTCTGTAACCACCAGAGGGAGCCCCTGCTCAGAAACCATCTCTAGCACATTCATAACATGAAGGATTGGAAGACGGAAGGGGCATTAGTAAGCCCAAAAGGCATCACTAGGTACTCAAAATGCCCCTCTGGGATATTAAACGCCATCTTCCATTCATCCCCGTGCTTAATGTGAATAAGGTTATACGCCCCCCTGTGGTCAAGCTTGGTAAACCAACTAGCACTTTTCACTCTGGAAAATAGGTCAGAAATCAAGGGTAACGGATATTGATATTTAACAGTGATTTTATTCAGGAGGCGATAGTCAATACACGGCCTCAATGAACCATCCTTCTTGGCCACAAAGAAAATAACGCGCCCAAGGGTGAAGAGCATGGTCTGATATGACCCTTCTTCAAAGACTCCTTGATATAAGATCGCATAGCATTGTGTTCAGGTACAGATAAATTAAAAAGGCGACCTTTAGGAATTTTACCACCAGGCACTAACTCAATAGCGCAGTCATAGCTCCTGTGAGGACGTAAGGATGCAGACTTACTCTCACTAAACACATCCGAAAAATCAGTCAAAAAGTCAGGGACATCCTGAGACTGGGGAGAGACAGAAAAAACAGGAGTGTCAGTATTAACACATTGGCAGCCCCAACTGGTCACAGACACAGATTTCCAATCCAAAACAGGATTATGAGTCTGTAACCAAGGGAAACCTAGTACAATAATGTCATGCAGATTATGCAACACCAGAAATTTACAGCTCTCCTGATAATCTGGTTGAACCCTCATTATCACCTGAGTAGAAAACTGGGTTTATTCTCTGCCAAAGTGGTAGAATCAATGCCCAGTAAAGGAATAGACTTCTGCAGGGGTATCATGGGAAACCCACGTTTGGCAAGGTCAAAATCCATCAGGTTAATAGCTGCTCCTGAATCAACAAAAGCCTGAGCTGAAAATGTGGACAGGGAGCAAATCAGGGTAACAGTCTACAGAAATTTAGTCTGAACACTACCCAAGACAACTGAGCGCGCAAAACGTCTTCCCCGCTTAGGGCAGACGGAAATAGCATGAGAAGCGTCACCACAGTAGAAGCATAACCCATTGCGCTTTCGAAACTCATGACGCTGAGCCCCAGATGTCACTCCATCCCACTGCATGGGCTCAGGAGCTGGCTCGCAAGGCAACACTATCTCATGCATACCTCTGCGCTCACGCAAACGTCTGTCAATTTGAATAGCCAAAGACATAGAATCATTGAAATCAGAGGGAACAGGGAATCCCACCATAGCGTCCTTTACATTTTCTGACAGACCCTTCCGAAAAAGGACTGCCGAAGCATCATCATTCCATTTGGTCAGGACTGCCCACTTTCTAAATTTCTGACAGTACAGCTCAGCATCTTCACGACCCTGATTTAATGCCAACAAGGTCTATTCAGCTTGATCAGAGACATTAGGTTCATTGTACAATAACCCCAGAGCCTGAAAAAATTCATTGACATAATTCAAAACAGGATCCCCAGGTGTCAGGGAAAAAGCCCAATCCTGAGTGTCGCCACGCAGCAGAGATATGACAATTTGAACCTGCTGTGCTGCATTCCCTGAGGACTTAGGCTTTGAGGCAAAAAACAACTTACAGTTATTTTTGAAATTTAGAAATTTAGACCGATCCCCCAAAAATAAATCTAGTATGGGGATCCTAGGTTCCACAACCGGCAACCTAGCAAGATAGGTAGCAATACTCTGAACCTCAGTGGCAAGCTGCTCTACACGGCCAGACAACTGTGCAAACTCCATTGAGGAAAAAAAAAAATCCTCCTCAGCACCCAGAGAAAAAGAGGGAAAAAATGCAACAAACAGAAAAAAAAAATTCTGACAACTCCCTTTTTTCTTTTTCCTTTTTTTCTATTTTTCCCTTCTGTTGAGTACCATATAATATTCAGTTTGGCCAGTAATACTGTTATGTTTCGGTAGCTGAGGAGAAATTGCAAAAATACGAAAAGTAGCAATACACAAAAGAGGCTGGAAACTATTGGGTTGCAGGACCCTAAACTAACTGCAACACTAGAAGTAGCGGTGAAGCGTACCTACGGTGATCCTAGATGCCTCGTCACAGCCGGAGAGATAGCTACACCTAAAGGCAGAAAGATGAAAGCTATCTGCCCCATAGCAGAACCCCCAAAGAAATAGGAAGCCCCCAAAGATGTAATGGCGGTTAGACAAGAAGAAAATACGAACACAGACAGAAAATAGAATGAGCAAACGCTGGGGCCCAATCTGTCTTGATAGAAAGCATAGGAAAGAATTCTGACTGCAACCCAATAAAACTCTGACAAAAATACCAACACCTCTGATTAACAAAAACCTGAGATCACACGATCTCTACCACCTAAATCAGATCTCTGGTGTAACACACAGCAATTCAGCAAATAAAAAGTGACAAGGAACAGAGCAAAAGTGCAAACACAAACTGAGCATAATTGCAGCGCCCAGCCCCAAAAGGGGACCAGGCAGAAGTCCACTGCAAGGCAGCGAACCAGCAAGGAAAATCTAACCACAGGAAAAAAAACAGAAAACCACTTATCTGAATTAAAGCAGGAATGCAAGCTGAGCTCCAAGCAAGACCTGGAAGAACAATTGATTACCCGCAAGGCTGATGGGAGTTCAGGTCAGTTATATCCAGCCAGTCATCTCCACCTGACGCCCATTCCTTAATTGGTTCAATACCCTCAGCAACCACCGGAGGGAGCCTCAGCTCCAAAGTTGTCTCTATGACTTTCACAGCAGTTAGGACTAGGGCTAGAGTTAGGGCTAGGGTTAGGACTAGGGTTAGGACTAGGGTTAGGGCTAGGGTTCAGACTAGGGTAAGGATTAGGGCTAGGGTTATGGCTAGGGTTAGGACTAGGGCTAGAGTTAGGGTTATGGCTTGGGTTAGGGTTATGGCTAGTGTTCTTGTCTCAATTGTGGTTCCTGGTTCATTTGGAAGCTTGCTGAATCTTGCCTGCATCTTCTGCTATCAGATAAGATATTTTCTGCTTTTTTTTTGTGCTTGCTTTTTGCATTGTTCCCTGCACTTCTGTGGAGGTCAGTCAGGTCCTCTCCGGGGGGCTTGTGCTCCTCTCAGTTTATCTGGAGCCACTGTTGTTTGTTCATTTGCTTTTTCCTGTTTTTTCAGTGGCTGCGGCTTAGTTTTGTTACACCAGAGAACTGATTTAGGTGGTAGAGGTTGTATGATCTCAGGTGTTTTTGCAATCAGTAGAGTTGGTATTTTTTAGGGTTTTTTTTTTTTATTGCAGTGAGTATCCTTTCCTGTACTTTTCTGTCTAGACAGATTGGGCCCCAGCGTTTGCTCATTCTATTTTCTGTCTGTGTCCGTGTTTCTTCTTGTCTATCCGCCATTACATGTTTGGGGGCTTCCTATTTTCTTTGGGGATCTGCTCCAGGGCAGATAGCTTTCATCTTTCTGCCTTTAGGTGTAGTTATCTCTCAGGCTGTGACGAGGCGTCTAGGATCAACGTAGGAACGCTCCACGGCTACCTCTAGTTGTGTGGTTAGTTCAGGTTACTGCAATCCAATAGGTTCCAGTCTCTCTGGTGTATTGCCGCTTTTGCTTACTCTCCTCAGCTACCAAAACATAACAGTATCACCGGCCCATCATGGGAGGGAACCTCCCTTATATCAGACCAGTCCGTGATCCCAGATTGCCACTCCTCGCTGAAAGGTTCAGTACTGTCAGTAACCACCAGAGGGAGCCTCTGCTCAGAAACTATTTTTAGCACATTCATAACAGTAAACATAACAGTATCACCGGCCCATCATGGGAGGGAACCGCCCTTATATCAGACCAGTCCGTGATCCCAGATTGCCACTCCTCGCTGAACAGTTCAGTACTGTCAGTAACCACCAGAGGGAGCCTCTGCTCAGAAACCATTTTTAGCACATTCATAACAGCTAGGGTTAGGACTAGGGCTAGGGCTATGGCTAGGGCTAGAGTTAAGGATAGGGTAAGTGCTAAGGTTATTGCTAGTGTTAGGTTTATAGGTGTGTTGGGGTTAGGTTTTGAGTTACAATAGGGGGGTTTCCACTGTTCAGACACATCAGGGTCTCTGCAAATGCGACATGACATCTGATCTCAATTCCAGGCAAATCTGCGTTGTAAAAGGAAAATGGTGCTCTTTTCCTTCAAGCTCTGCCATGCGACCAAACAGTGGTTTACCCCACATATGGGGTATCAGCCAACTTAGGACAATTGCACAACAACATTTGTGGTCCAATGTCTCCTGTAACCCTCTGGAAAATAACAATTTGTGGTCAAAAAGAACATTTATCAACTGACAAACAAAATGTTGCTCTGTGCGTCATGTCCGGCCATTATGTGTTTATCAGTGTCTCCGGTATGTGTCAAAAAGGTCATCATGACTCGTACCTGATATTCTGTTGAAAAATCCGTGTAGGGGAGGTTTGCGTGTGTGTGTGCACATGTTTTCATGAATTCATACATATCTACATCGGTTTTGCATGTATGTTTCTGTGTGGATACATATGTATATACAGTACAGACCAAAAGTTTGGACACACCTTCTCATTTAAAGATTTTTCTGTATTTTCATGACTATGAAAATTGTACATTCACACTGAAGGCATCAAAACTATGAGTAAACACATGTGGAATTATATACTTTAATTATACACTTGTTGGCCCTTTTGCCTTCACTCTGTGGTCCAGCTCACCCCAAACTATCTCGATTGGGTTCAGGTCTGGTGACTGTGGAGGCCAGGTCATCTGGCGTAGCACCCCATCACTCTCCTTCTTGATAAAATAGCCCTTTCACAGCCTGGAGGTGTGTTTGGGGTCATTGTCCTGTTGAAAAATAAATGATGGTCCAACTAAACGCAAACCGGATGGAATAGCATGCCTCTGCAAGATGCTGTGGTATCCATGCTGGTTCAGTATGCTTTCAATTTTGAATAAATCCCCAACAGTGTCACCAGCAAAGCACCCCCACACCATCGTAGAGTCCATCCGTTCACCTTTTCTGCATCGCACAAAGACACGGTGGTTGGAACCAAAGATCTCAAACTTGGACTCATCAGACCAAAGCACAGATTTCCACTGGTCTAATGTCCATTCCTTGTGTTCTTTAGCCCAAACAAGTCTCTTCTGCTTGTTGCCTGTCCTTAGCAGTGGTTTCCTAGCAGCTATTTTATCATGAAGGCCTGCTGCACAAAGTCTCCTCTTAACAGTTGTTGTAGAGATGTGTCTGCTGCTAGAACTCTGTGTGGCATTGACCTGGTCTCTAATCTGAGCTGCTGTAAACCTGCGATGTCTGAGGCTGGTGACATGGATAAACTTATCCTCAGAAGCAGAGGTGACTCTTGGTCTTCCTTTCCTGGAGCGGTCCTCATGTGAGCCAGTTTCTTTGTAGCGCTTGATGGTGTTTGTGACTGCACTTGGGGACACTTTCAAAGTTTTCCCAATTTTTCGGACTGACTGACCTTCATTTCTTAAAGTAATGATGGCCACTCGTTTTTCTTTACTTAGAATTTGTATTATGGCAAGAAAAAAGCAGCTAACAGTCTATTCAGTAGGACTATCAGCTGTTTATCCACCAGACTTCTGCACAACACAACTGATGGTCCCAATCCCATTTATAAGGCCAGAAATCACACTTATTAAACCTGACAGGGCACACCTGTGAAGTGAAAACCATTCCCGGTGACTACCTCTTGAAGCTCATCAAGAGAATGCCAAGAGTGTGCAAAGCAGTCATCAAAGCAAAAGGTGGCTACTTTGAAGAACCTAGAATATAACACATAATTTCAGTTGTTATACACTTTTTTGTTAAGTATATAATTCCACATGTGTTAATTCATAGTGTTGATGCCTTCAGAGTGAATGTACATTTTTCATAGTCATGAAAATACAGAAAAATCTTTAAATGAGAAGGTGTGTCCAAAGTTTTGGTCTGTACTGTATGTATGCAAATGTACCACGCCTGTGAGGACTACAAGGTCTCCCATACCAAACGCGATGCATGGCCGGCAATAGTTACGGAAATCTGTCCCCAGTGGCCTCAGTTTCCAAGAGAGGGACAAAAAATGATTTGTAAGTATTCATAAATTTGAAATTGTTTCCTCTTGAAATATCGATTTTGGAAATCCTAATTTTTTTTATTTCATTTAAGAGGATGATGTTAAAAACAGGTGGCAGTCAGTGAACGACCGGCTGGTTAGGTCCCTGAAGACACCAAGCGGCAGCTTGCCATCTAGGAGGAGGGTGCCATACAAGGAACTGCTTCAGTTTATTTTGACAAGCAGGAATTTGTGGAAGTAAATTACATATATATATATTTTTTGTTCTCAAATTTTTCCAATAGTCCTTTATTAGCATGGCTTGTTTGTTCTTTCTACAGCACTGAAGGCAATATACTGCTACCAACTCCATCTATGATGGCAACAGCCAGGAACATGGACTGGGACAGGAGCTAGAGCACTTTTTTGTGTGTTCCTCCCCAGATCCTTTGGAGGACAGGCCTTCCTCCGCACTATCAGTAGCGTGTTCTTCATCCTCCTGTGCGGATGGCAGTACGTCCTCAGTGGTTGAAGTGGCGTCGGTGTCTACTGATGCTGCTCCTGCCTCTGTCGCTGCGTCTAGATCTGCTGGTGGTGTGTCAAGGCCCACTGGGATGGGGACTGTTTCTGCCCGTCCCGTGACATTGATAAGGGCGCCACCCAAACAGGGGAAAAAAGATTGAGACTTCGACTAGTGTGATTGAAAAACTTACTAGTCGAACCCTCAATCTGATCGACAATTCGTCACAGCAAGATGAGCTGGACAAATACGGCTCATGGCTAGCTGGCCGCCTAACGTCCATGCTACGGGACAGGCAGAATCTCGTTATGTCAGCAGCCAATTTAGTTTTAACGGTTGTTGACATCCCATCCCCTATACCCAATCAGCAGCTATACTGTCGTGGATTCTTAATCTATTTAATCCCCAAAGTGGGCCTCCACCACCACCAGCAGCTGCATCTCAGCATTTTGGGCAGGCGGCAGAATACAGGCCCGACGCTGCTAACGCCTACCATTATGGCCGGCCACCGGTCCCTCCAGCAACTGGCCACCAGCAGTTACCAAATACTACCATGTCCTCCCAAGACCTGTTCCCAGGGTATGGGTACAAGCCGGAGTATCAAAATTTTTAAGTGATTTAGGACACCACCAAGCAGCCTGGCCATACCAACACCACCCCCCCTTCGCTGTCCTGTTGACAGGTTGTTATATCGTCCTTTTTTGATGGACATGTTTGGACATGTCCAATTGTTAGTTTATTCAAGAACTTCATGTTATGACTTTTGTATATATGTATGTAACATATATAATGTTGATAAAAAATATTGTATTTGGAAACCTGTGTCTGTGTTTATTTTTTTTACAGTTTGGCTAATGTCAATGTAAAATGGGATAAGAACAAGTATCATAAAAAAACGCTTGGAGACAAGATTTTAAATTTAAATCAAACATGGGGGGCTTGATCGCTGGGGGTTAGGCATCATATGTTCTCTGCTGTTCAGGCTGCTCAACAGCAGCATAGGAGTATTGGCAGTGCCCGGCACCTTCAGGACTCCTGAAGTAGTCAGCGAAGGTTTCTCGCACACGCACACACGAGTTGGATTGCCTTGAACAATCGGGTGCACCCACATTCTTTTACATGTTCTCCTCCTCCGCCGAGAGCGCTCATGTTATGTTATAGTAGCTGAGGAGGCAGGAGCAAAAAACCGCAAAGGCAACCAAACACCGGAGAGGTTGGAAACTAATATGTTGCAGACCCCTAAACTAACTGCACAACTAGAAGCAGCCGTGGAGCGTACCTACGGTGGTCCTAGACGCCTCGGCACAGCCGGAGAGATAGCAATCCCTAAAGATAGAAAGAGGTAAGCTAACTGCCCCGGAGTAGACCCCAAAAGAGTAGGAAGCCCCCAAACATATAATGGCGGTAAGACAAGATGAAAATACGAACACAGTCAGAAAATAGATTGAGCAAACGCTGGGGCCCAAAACTGTCTAGATAGGACAGCACAGGAGAGAATAATTTCTGCAACCCAGAAAAACCCTAGGAAAAACTCCAACACTTCTGAATCCAAAAACACTGAGACCACACAGTCTCGACCACCTATATCAGATCTCAGGTGTGGACACGTAGCTACCCAGCAGAAAAATGTCACAAGAACTGAGCAAATGAACAAATACAAAAAACGAATGGAGACCAGCCAAAGCCCCCCACAGGGGACCCAGCTGAAGACAAAAAGCAATGCAGCAAAAAGCAAGGAATTCAAACCACAGTAAAAAAAACTGAAAGAGACTTATCTGAACACAAGCAAGAGACAGCAGGAAAGCAAGCTGAATTCCAAACTAAACCAGGAAGCACAATTGATCACCGGCGAGGATCATGGGAGATCATCTCACTTATATCAGGCCAGTCAGTACCACCTGACACCCACTCGTTATCTGCGGTTGTAGGACTCTTGGTATTCAAGATAGGTTCAATACCCTCAGCAACCACCAGAGGTAGCTTCAGCTCCGAAGTCGTCTCCAAAATGTTCACAACACGCTCTAATGGGAGAATATAGTCTTAGTCAAAAAGACATCGAATAAACAGATAAAAAAGCGACTAACAGTATGTTACCTGCTTGCTGTGGTGGTGGAGCAGAATCAGTAAAGTAAGCAGCAAAATATGCATATTTTCTTGGCTGAGATGCCGCTGGGGCTGCACTTGTGGCATCTGGAATCCAACGAGAAAATAAAATGGAGAAGAAGGTTAGGAGTAGAAAGTGACCTAATAAAAGCCTTTTTTTTGTCCCATCTTTATGTGTTCTCCAAAACGCTTAAAAAGCGCCTCAAAAAACGCGTCAAAAACGCACCAAAAATGCACAAAAAATGCATGAAAAACAAGTAAAAAATGCTTTACCAACCCCATGCGTTTTCCCTGCCAAGGGTGTGCATTTTGGTTGAGTAAAATTCTGCTTCCATTCTGCAATGTGTGCTCATAGCCTAATAAGTATTGTAAAGGCCTTTTTGCTTGCTGGACCAGAATTTGTTAAAATGACAAAAAATGAGAGTCCTAGATAATAATTACAAAGATGCAATGCATTTTTTATATGAGCTTATCTGTAAATTTGTAGATTATTATGATTTTTTTTGTCTTATGTGTGTTAGCTGCACACTAAGGCCGGGGTCAAAGCGCATCTGCGATATGATAATAACACTTAGCTCAAACTCTGCGAGCGTAATCCAAATGTCAGTGTGCTGTGCTCCGATTCTCACATGAAAGGATAGCAGCACAGCTGAGGAGGAGATGGAGAAAGTAATTTCTCCATCGACTCCATTTCTGTCATCCAATGTTTCAAATGCATCCATAGACTTATATGGGCGAGTGCTACCTGACTCTTGGATGCAAAAAAAATAATCACAGATATGAGCTGCCCCATAGAAAAACACTGGTCCGAGTGCTATGTGATGTTTTATCACCGAGCACTCAGTCGTATTATACTCTTGTGTGACTAAGGCTACGTTCCCACAAAACGTATTTGGTGAGCAGATTTTCAGGAGCATTTCAGCACCAATTAACTAAAATATGTTATTTGCATCTTTTTCATTGTATTTTTCACTGCGTTTTTTATGGTTCAATATATTTTTGTTGAAGTTATAATTAATAATTGATGTTTCAACATACATCAAAATCAAATTCAGATTGCACAACAGGTACAATCAACAAAATGTAAGTATATTACCCAGCATATACAGTTATATGAAAAAGTTTGGGCACCCCTATTAATCTTAAGCTTAATGTTTGATAAAAATTGGTGTTTTTGCAACAGCTATTTCAGTTTGATATATCTAATAACTATTGGACACAGTAATGTTTCTGCCTTGAAATGAGATTTATTGTACTAACAGAAAAGGTGCAATCTGCATCCAAACAAAATTTGACAGGTGCATAAGTATGGGCACCTCACCAGAAAAGTGACATTAATATTTAGTAGATCCTCCTTTTGCAAAAATAACAGTCTCTAGTCGCTTCCTGTAGCTTTTAATGAGTTCCTGGATCCTGGATGAAGGTATTTTTGACCATTCCTCTTTACAAAACAATTCCAGTTCAGTTAAGTTTGATGGTCGCCGAGCATGGACAGCCCTCTTCAAATGATCCCACAGATGTTCAAAGATATTCAGGTCTGGGGACTGGGATGGCCATTCCAGAACATTGTAATTGTTCCTCTGCATGAATGCCTGAGTAGATTTGGAGCGCTGTTTTGGATCATTGTCTTGTTGAAAGATCCATCCCCTGCGTAACTTCACCTTTATCACTGATTCTTGAACATTATTGTCAAGAATCTGCTGATACTGAGTGGAATCCATGCGTCGCTCAACTTTAACAAGATTCCCGGTGCCGGCATTGGCCACACAGCCCCAAAGCATGATGGAACCTCCACCAAATTTTACTGTGGGTAGCAAGTGTTTTTCTTGGAATGCTGTGTTTTTTTGACGCCATATGCATAACGCCTTTTTGTATGACCAAACAACTCAATCTTGGTTTCATCAGTCCACAGGACCTTCTTCCAAAAAGAAATTGGCTTCTCCAAATGTGCTTTTGCATACCTCAGCTGACTCTGTTTGTGGCGTGCTTGCAGAAACGGCTTCTTTTGCATCACTCTCCCATACAGCTTCTCCTTGTGCAAAGTGCGTTGTACTGATGTACAGTGACTGATGTACAGTGACACCATCTGCAGCAAGTTGATGCTGCAGCTCTCTGGAGGTGGTCTGAGGATTGTCCTTGACTGATCTCACCATTCTTCTTCTCTGCCTTTCTGATGTTTTTCTTGGCCTGCCACTTCTGGCCTTAACAAGAACTGTCCCTGTGTTCTTCCATTTCCTTACTATGTTCCTCACAGTGGAAACTGACAGGTTAAATCTCTGAGACAGCTTTTTGTATCCTTCTCCTGAACAACTATGTTGGATAATCTTTGTTTTCAGATCATTTGACAGTTGTTTTGAGGAGCCCATGATGCCACTCTTCAGAGGAGATTCAAACAGGAGAACAACTTGCAAGTGGCCACTTTAAGTAGCTTTTCTCATGACTGCATACACCTGGCTATGAAGTTCAAAGCTCAATGAGGTCACAAAACCAAAAAAAGTGCTTTAGTAAGTCAGTAAAAAGTAGGTAGAAGTATTTAAGACAAGAAAATGATAAGGGTGGCCATACTTATGCACCTGTCAAATTTTGTTTGAATGCAGATTGCACATGTTCTAGTACAATAAACCTCATTTCAAGGCAGAAACATTACTGTGTCCAATAGTTATTATATATATCAAACTGAAATAGCTGTTGCAAAAACACCAATTTTTATCAAACATTAAGCTTAAGATTAATAGGGGTGCCCAAACTTTTTCATATAACTTTACTTATTTGAAAAGGGATCGTATAGTGCAACAATTAGTATTGAAATGTTGTAATGTTATGTGAATAAATTGTTGTATTCAAATGACGAGACACATAGGGAAGAATCGAGGGGAACACAAAAGGCCAACACCGGAGGGAGTTATAGTGAGGGGAATTTTGCATATTCTCAGTGTAATATCAATGGCTCATCATTAGTGTTGAGCATTCCGATACCGGAATTCCGATACTTAGTTCCGATATTTTTCCAATATCGTATACCGGAATCGGAAGTTCCCATAATTCTTTGAGAGGCAATGTGATTTTAGTCAGCCAATGAGGAATCTTATGAAGTGTGGGCACATCCTGTAATGCTGCGGTCATCTTAACTAATGGCATGGCTGTGATTGGCTGCTGAAATGATGTCAGAATGCACTATAAAAGGCGCCGCCGCCATTTTAGCATCACTGTGCTGTGAACTCAGTTAGGGACAGAACGCTGCTGTGCTGACTCTGAGGGACAGTTAGAGATTGCGATTTAGTGTACTGTGCTGTAGGCAGGCTAGCACCAACCGCTGTGTAAAGCTTCCTTTTGCCTTGCAGTGTTGTTTTAACAGCTCTGTGCAAGGTGTGTGTGAGAGTGCAGGTGACGCTGCAGTTTGCTCTGCATCCACCGCTGTTTGTAGGCATCTGCACGTGTCACTCACTGACTCTTTTTTTTATTTTATTTTGTGGAATTGGTGCAGCTCCATTATATTTGAAAAAAATCTAATCTATTAGTGTGACGCGCTTCCATCCGTATACAATACATTGGTTGCAAACACTATAGAAGTACAGAAAGGAGCCTTTCACAGATAGTGAACAGTTGTGTTTCAGTGTTCACTGCAGTCTGTGAGGTTTTGATTTTTTGAGTGCAGATCACGCTCCAGTTAGTTCTTCAACCACTGCTGGTTGTAGTCTGCTGAGCGTGTGTCACTGCCTCATCCTTCACATTTTTCTCTAATTGGTGCTGCTCCATAATATTTGAAAAAAATCTAATCTATTAGTGTGACGCGCTTCCATCCGTATACAATACATTGGTTGCAAACACTATAGAAGTACAGAAAGGAGCCTTTCACAGATAGTGAACAGTTGTGTTCAGTGTTCACTGCAGTCTGTGAGGTTTTGATTTTTTGAGTGCAGATCACGCTCCAGTTAGTTCTTCAACCACTGCTGGTTGTAGTCTGCTGAGCGTGTGTCACTGCCTCATCCTTCACATTTTTCTCTAATTGGTGCTGCTCCATTATATTTGAAAAAAATCTAATCTATTAGTGTGACGCGCTTCCATCCGTATACAATACATTGGTTGCAAACACTATAGAAGTACAGAAAGGAGCCTTTCACAGATAGTGAACAGTTGTGTTTCAGTGTTCACTGCAGTCTGTGAGGTTTTGATTTTTTGAGTGCAGATCACGCTCCAGTTAGTTCTTCAACCACTGCTGGTTGTAGTCTGCTGAGCGTGTGTCACTGCCTCATCCTTCACATTTTTCTCTAATTGGTGCTGCTCCATTATATTTGAAAAAAATCTAATCTATTAGTGTGACGCGCTTCCATCCGTATACAATACATTGGTTGCAAACACTATAGAAGTACACAAAGGGGCCTTTCACAGCTACTGAACAGTTGTCTGCAGTGTTCACTGTAGTCTGTGAGTAGTGTTGAGCGATATTGCTCGATATCTAAAAATATCGTATCGAAATTGTATCGCCGATAGCACTAAATATCGTCGATATCCGATTTCGATACCGGAAGTCCCATGTAAGTCTATGGGAACAAAATATCGAAATTAAAAAAAACCTTTATTTCCTTGTAAACACTAAATATACACACATAGAATACATATATATATATATATATATATATACATGTCATTGTGACATATATATATACATATATTTATAGTTTATACACTTCTACATAGTAAAATCGACTCTAATTCAATTGCCGGGTAAAGACGTGACATACCCCATAGAAGTCGACGGGCTCGGTGCCGAGTACCCCCAAAACCTCTGGCTCTGTGTGACTCAACTTGGGCGTCACAAACAGGATTCTGTAGCTCGCTATAAGCGAGTCCTGTGTGCCTGAATTGCACTGGTTTTGTGCTTGAGAATTGCTAAAATCATCAGAGAATGTATTTGCCATTTTTCCGCCATATCTGCGTCACGACGAGGCACTGGTGAAGAAGAAGGGCGTGCTCTTCGTGGGTGTCACTCACTCAGTGGCGTGAAAATGATGGCCGACCACTCTAAATGGTACTGCAATGTAAGATCGTGCCCCACAGCTCTTCAGTTCCGCCTCCTCATTCTCCTCAGTGTGCGGAAACTAACACGAAGGTCCCGCCTCACTACAAAAGAGGGGCCCTCTCCAGATGCTAATGACACATGTGACTTGGCAGAGATGGCTAATGGACACGACGAGCAGAAGTGGGAAGGGATGGAGCAGTCAGAGCTCTCCCCCCACGGAAGCGACCCGATCGCCACGGAATCACCGTTGGGCACCCGGCCTGTAAACCCTCCTACGCTGCAAGAAGCGGAGGATACCCTAAGAGGCCTGGCCCGGCACCGGGAGGAGGTCGCCAGGATGGAAGCCAGCTGGCGTGCCCTAAAAATAAACTTGGAGCGGCGCCAATCCCTCTTACCTGAAGTGTCTGTACCGGAAGGTGAGGCACCCGTTCTAGTAGAGGAGTCCTTGCAATGTGATCCGGTTGACATTGTCGCAGTGGAGGCACCCGTTCCTGCAAAAACCGCAGCACCGTCAGCAGCACCCCAGATCCCGCTGTCTGCCCCCGTCGCTGAGACAGAAGAAGCGACACCCGTCCTCATGGAGGAGGCCGCGCAGGCACCAGAGCACTACCTGCCTGTACCGGAGCCCCGACTGTCATCTGATTTAGAGCCGTCTGCTTCCTCCGCAGGGGAGCGCCGCCAGGACTGGGGGGCGACAGGAGAGCTGCCGCAAACCGGACACTGTAAGCTGCAGTGGAGTGGTGGAGACATGGAGCAGCTGGTGGAGGAGAATTACAACCGGCGTCAGGAGGAAGAGTGGAGACGTTGGGAGCGGGAAGCAGAGCGACAAAGGGAGCAGCGAGAAACCCTAAAACTTCGCCAACGTCAGGTGGAGAAGGACCGGGCAGATAAGGACCGGATGAGAAAAGATAAAGGAACCCTGAGGGAGCCGCGGCGTAAGGGTGCAGTACGGAACTTTAAATTGAAAGGTGGTTCGGGCTTCATCCAGGAGCCTGGACTTTATTTAGAAGTCTTTGTGACCCGGCGGGACGTGGAGGCTCACCTCCCAGAAGGACACCCGGGGAGGGACCTGTTGCCAGGAGACTTGGTGACTTACACTCGACACTGGGGTTACAATGGGTGGTACGCCCTAAATGTTACCAGGTGCGACCCCTACTCCCCAGTGTGTGAGGAACCTGTGAGACCCTCGAAGCCTTCAGCCTCCCACATCCAGGCCTCTGCAAAAGTGCCCACCCCACGCCGTAAATCTCCCCAGCCTCCCTCAGTGGTCTCCTCAGCAGACCCACCCATGGACATGATCCAGTTACGTGGCCCGTACCCGGCGCCTGTTAGGCCCCCTGGGGTTCGTTCAGTCCGTGACATAGGGCTCCAGACCCGGAGGGAGATGAAAGAGGTGGCCACACAGACCCAGATAGCGGGTCACGACGTCACTGTACAGGCCACACGACGTCATCAGGTCCTGGTGGTCCTTGGTGCCTCGGATGTTTGGCAATCTGAAGAAGAGTACCAGGTGGTACCTGGAAGAGGCCAGCCAAAGAAGTCTAAATAACCCGGACAGGGTCCCTGTATGTAAATAGTTAAATTGTTTATGTACCCGGACGGGTGAATGTTCCTAAAAAAGTTTTTTAATTTAATAAAAAAAAAAAACACAGTTTTCATTTCTTTTATTACTGTCTCATCCTGCGACGCCATCGATCTCCTGTAAAAAAATGAAAAAAAAAAAAAAAAGTATACCACCTGACCGACGCAGTCCATAGTAACGAGTGTCCCACGACGATCCAGCTCTGCTACATCAGAATCACAGGCAGAGCCTGTCATCCCGGCGCAGCACAGCTGATTACCTGCTTCCCCGGCGGTGACGTCATCGGACTGACTGCTTTACGGCCGGGATTACCCTGCAGTCACTGCAGTTATCACGAAAAACTGCATGTGACCGCCAGGGAGAAGATAATGGCGGCCATCAAGCAGTCCAGGACGTGACCGCCGGAGATCTTCTGCCAGGTAAGTGCCGCTGACTCCTGACAGACCCGACCGATGGACACTCACAGTGACAGTGACAAATCCGATTCCGGTATTCGATAAGACGAAAATATCGAAACGAATTATCGAAAGGCCGATAGAGCTAATATCGGCCGATAGCCGATATTTGCATTATCGTATCGCTCAACACTATCTGTGAGCTTTTCATTTTTTGAGTGCAGATTACGCTCCAGTTAGTTCTTCAACCACTGCTGGTTGTAGTCTGCTGAGCATGTGTCACTGCCTCATCCTTCACATTTTTCTCTAATTGGTGCTGCTCCATTATATTTGAAAAAAATCTAATCTATTAGTGTGACGCGCTTCCATCCGTATACAATACATTGGTTGCAAACACTATAGAAGTACACAAAGGGGCCTTTCACAGCTACTGAACAGTTGTCTGCAGTGTTCACTGCAGTCTCTGAGGAATAACCACACTTAGGCCTTATAACTTTTCTGACTTTCTTTATCAATCTACCAAGATGAAGAAGGCAGGGAGTAAGGCACGTGGTCGTGGCCGTGGAGTTTCAGCAGGGAGAGGACGTGGGGATTCTGTGGCTGCTGCCGCACCCAGTGACACAACATCCACCAGTTTTCCCAGTGAGCGTTCCTTTATGCGCACTTTTGTAGGAGCTCAGCGTACCCCCCTGCTGCGGGAAGAACAAATTGAAGCCGTTGTTGGTTGGATGGCAGCCAATGCATCGACTTCAATTGCTTCCACCTCCTCTCAGGACCACAGCACTGTTGAACAACCATCTGTCTCTTCACCGCCTGCCAAATTGCCCAGGCAGTCAGAGAGTTCTGAACTGGAGCCAGCTGAGTCTCTGCTTCTGTTCTCAGAATCTGTTGGCTTGCAAACAGGGGCCCAGCTAAGCAGCATTCTGGAATGTGAAGAAGAGGCAGTATGCAGTGATGCTCAACAGCTGTGTCTCTCTGAATGTGAAGAGGCGGGTGAGCCAGTGCCGATGGTCAGCACACCGCAGAACGCATCTGATGATGATGAGACTCAGGTGCCAGTTTCTGTTGAGCATGGTGCTGGCCAGACCACCCAACAGCAGCAGGTGTTGGAAGAGGGTAGTGGAGATGATGAGGTCCAAGACCCAACATGGCGTGAGGAACAGGAAGGTGGTGGTAGCAGGTCTGAGGAAGAGATTACCCCAACGGTCCAAACAGTAGGGAGAGGTAGGCTGCAGACTCGGTTGCCTGTAGCCTCCAGTTTGGCACCCGTTCGTAGCAGTTCTCTTCCAACAGCCAAAACGGGCGCTCCCAGGACTTGCACTGCGTGGTCCTTTTTTGACACACTTGCAGATGATATTTGCTATGTCAAATGCAAGCTGTGTAATCAAAAAGTAAAAAGAGGTAAAAGTGTCAGTAACCTAATACCACAAATATGTGGAAACATGTGCGGTCAAAGCACGTGGTTGAGTTACAAAGACACACTGGAGATGTAGGCCAACCTACAGCAGCACCTACATCTTCAGCTCGTGTTGGAGCCTCTTCCTCCAGCTCACACACAGCTGGTTCGGCTTCCTCACAGGATCGCCATGGAAGAACCTCTGTCACTGTTGTCCAGAGACCCAGTGTTATTCCACCCACAGCTGCAAGTTCCCTGTCATCCTCACACTCCCAGGCCACAAAACAGCCATCGGTAGCACAGACATGGGATAAAAGACGGCCATACTCGGCAAACCATCCACGAGCACAGGCTCTGAATGCTGGCATTGCAAAACTCCTGTCCCTTGAAATGCTGTCATTCAGGCTGGTGGAGACTGACAGTTTCCGTAACTTTATGGCATTGGCAGTCCCACAATACAATGTGCCCAGCCAATTTTATTTCAGCAGGCAAGCCGTCCCTGGTCTGCAAAAGCATGTTGAGGGAAAAATTAAACATGCGCTACTAAACGCCGTCAGTAGCAAGGTCCACCTGACCACCGATGCGTGGACCAGTACCCATGGCCAGGGACGATACCTTTCCCTCACTGCCCATTGGGTCAATGTTGTGGAGCCGGGTACAGATCTTGCGAGTGGCGCTGTACGTGTTCTGCCAACTCCAAGGATTGCAGGAATCAAGTCTGTCCACATTGACTCCTCCTCCTACTCCAGTTCCTCAGAATCATCGCTGCAGGAGCCGTCACGGTCTACCTCCACATGGACCCGTGAACGCTTACCTGATGCGACCGATATGAGCACAGCCGTGGCCAAACGTCAACAGGCCGTCCTGAAATTAATTTCCATGGGGAATCGAAGCCACACAGCGCAGGAGCTCTGGAATGCCATCAAGCAGGAGAGCGACGTGTGGTTTTTGCCAGCGAATCTCCAGCCAGGCTTGGTAGTGTGTGACAATGGCCGAAATCTGGTGGCAGCTCTGGGCCTTGGCAACCTCACTCACATACCATGTCTGGCACATGTGCTCAACTTGGTCGTGCAGAGTTTTTTGAGGGACTATCCGGATCTTGATGCACTGCTGCACAAGGTCCGCCTAGAGTGCGCTCACTTGCGACGTTCCAGCATCGCCAGATCGCGCATTGCAGCTCTGCAACGCAGATTTCGCCTTCCTGAACATCGCATCATATGTGACGTACCCACCAGGTGGAATTCCACGTTACATATGTTGGAGCGGTTGTGTGAGCAGCAGCCAGCAGTAATGGAGTATCAGCTGCATCAGGCGCAATCAACTCGCAATTTGCGCCGTTCACACTTCACCACTACTGAGTGGGCCTCTAAGAAGGACATCTGCCACGTTTTGCGTGCGTTTGATAAGTCAACGCGGATGGCGAGTGCAGATGATGCACTAGTCAGCCTGACTGTCCCCCTTATCTGCTTGCTTCAAAAAACACTGCAAGCACTAAGGGATGAGGTTTTGGAAGAGGTGGAGGATGAGGAGTCACAAATTCCATCACCTTCTGGACAGTCAGCGCAACGTGGTTCCTCACAAAGGGCTGGGCAGGGCTCACTTTGTGAGGAGGATGAGGAGGAGTCAATGGAAGAGGAAGACATCGCTCCAGAGGGAGGTACACAACGCTCTAGTCAGTATGTAGAGCGAGGGTGGGGTAATGCAGAGCAGGCAGAGATTACGCCTCTTGCAGGGGACAGCGTTTCTTGGCCAGTTGGGAGTCTGCAGCACATGGTTGATTTCATGCTGCAGTGCCTGAGAAACGACCGCCGCATCGCCCACATTCTCACCACGTCTGATTATTGGGTGTACACCCTCCTAGACCCTCGCTACCGGGACAACTTACAAAGCCTCATCACACCGTTGAACCGGGAGCGTAAAATGCGGGAGTACCAAGACACACTGGTGCAATCCATAATGTTCTCCATTCCAGCCGAGAGCACTGCTGCTGCTACTGCTTTACAAAGCAGCTCTGTGCGTCGAGGCAGTGGAGACAGCTCTGCAACAAGAGGGAGCAAAAGCAGCGCCTCTTCAAAAGGCAAGACCAGTATGTTCCAAATGTGTCGAAGTTTTGTGGCAGCGCCACAAATGTCTACACCATCCGAGACGGCTCCTGTCAGCAGGAGGCAACGTTTCCGTAAGATGGTGACAGACTACATGTCTTTCCCTCTCAGTGTACTCCCAGATGGCTCTTCCCCATTGAAGTTTTGGGTCTCTAAGCTGGATACATGGCCAGAGCTTAGCCAGTATGCATTGGAGGTGCTGGCTTGCCCTGCTGCCAGTGTATTATCGGAGCGCGTCTTTAGTGCTGCAGGTGGTGTACTAACAGACCGTCGCATGCGACTATCCTCCGATAATGTAGACCGGCTTACTTTTCTGAAAATGAACAAGGCATGGATCTCGCCAGAATTTGTCAGTCCGTTTTCAGATTAAATAACTGGTTCGCAACGTTATCCATGTCTCCTGTTATGTTCATCTTTCTACCACCTGAACTCTAATCCCTGGGCTACAACACTGCCAGTTGCTGCTCAGAAGTGTCGTGTCCACAGACCAATACACAAGCTATAGTGTTAGTGGGGTTCAGTAACGCCAGCTGTTCCCCTGCTGTGTGTCCGGCAAGAAGTCTCCTGTTCCCTACACATGCACAGAAAAACCCATGTCGAACATGCTCCAAATAGGGAAGAGCCGTCACCCTGATTGTTATGCTTAAAACATGAAATTGTGAAGTTTTCCAGGCCTAGAATGATAAATTTTTATGACAAATATGGACAAATAATAATTTGTCATCACAGCGCATATCTGCACATGTCTATTAGAAATGGTAACAAAAACTAAAACATAGTGTTCACTTTTTGAAATTAATGCATAAAAGTACATTTCATACTTATCAATTAATGCTTTTTAAGGAACTTTATCTGTACCTGTAAGATAATGCAGTCAATGGATGTACGAATCATAAAATCCTCATCATCATCATCACGAGTTTTATTTATGACAGACATTATAAAATACACATACTGATGCCAACTGTAACTTCACACACCATATATGAAATGGCCAGCATGTAAACCTGGTAATAATGTGCAATAATAAATTATTACATCTAGAAAGTGCATCATGCATACTGACAATAGGTAGTTATACCTGCAAGTGCTGTTGAAACAACCACAACAGATATAAATTAATAATGGTATATAGGTATCACAGTGCATAGTTACTCATGGACAATGTCGATGTAATACTGTACCTCAATAAAGTCAGCGTCAACCATTATGGTTGTTAGTCTTGTAGATTGTTAAAGAGGGAACGTTTTTTTTTGTTGGTCATAGGTGGAGTATTAGACAGTAAATGATTACTGCTGTCGTATTTTTGGCGTCCCTAGGGCGCAATAACGCTGCGTAACGTCACATTTTATAGAGTCATCTAATTGACACACGCTACACTACCCTACGCGTGACAGTAGGAAGGTAGTGTTGACGGATAAAGCCTTGCGCAACCAGACATGCTTTTACCCTCTTCAACACTGTACAAGCAAAAAATGCATGATTGCAGCCGCAGACTTTATTGACGTACAGTATAACATCGCCATTACCCATCAGAGGCTGTCCACTGTCTGATACAGACATAGAATATACCTTTGCTATCCGTAGCCTTTGTTTCACCTACACTTGCAGGCACACACTTAAATTGTGACAATGCATTATGTTTTTTTAAATGGTTATTTTTTATCGTACATTATTGTGTCATCACATTGATGAGTCCATGCTGGACATGTCATACATGCTGTACAAAGTAACGATTTTATTAACTTAAATAATTGAAATGTCTGTGACTGTCACATCTAAATTGCAATGATGATGATGATGAGTGACTATTACAAAATCCATTGTCTTCACTATGTTATGGTTTAACATAGCGTTCCTTAAGCATTATTCATAAATACAAAAATGGACTTTTATTCTTAAATTTACAACACTATATTTTGTAACCAATTTTTTGTGTGGTGTGTTGTTCCATTTCTTGTTGGCATGTGCATATACGCGTTTATATTTGCAGTGTCTTTATTTTTATTCTTGAAGTTAGGAAACATGTGTATCTTTGTACCGTGTTAGCCAGTAGATAGAAAAATATTTAGACTTGAGAGTCCGCAGTGGTTGTTACCTTTTAATGGATAACTGAAAAGATGGTAACAAATTGCAAGCTTTCGAGGCTACTCACGTCTCTTCATCAGGCAAAGACTAAAACAAAAAATGAAGCATCACATATTTCTATACACAACAGGACACAGGAATAGTGAAATAGGTAAGACAAGTAAGTGACGTGTAGCAGAACTATCATTATCACAGAGGGATGAACATAAATATTGTAACAGTTCCTAGATAAGGATAGAAAGTTTTATTGCCCTCTGATTGGGGTCTGGTTTTGTGTTTTCATGCCCTGGAAGGGCAGAGACGCAGATTCCTTAATTGATATAGAATGACATAAATCCGTGTGATCTATTCATTCCATCACTAACAGTGTCAAAGGTCATGATGAGCTTATATTCTGAAACCTTTGTATCTTTCTCATATTTGAAGTTATATTTTAATACCAGTAATTCCATATCCATCATGCTATGACTGGGCATACAAAAGTGTTTTGCCACAGGTAAATCCATTATTTTTTCTCTTATTGTGTGGCGCTGATAATTCATCCTTGTTCTCATTTTTTGGCCGGTCTCCCCTCACTTGTCCCTCCCTCACTTGTCTTACCTATTCCTGTGTCCTGTTGTGTGTAGAAATATGTGATTCTTCATTTTTTGTTTTAGTCTAGCCTGATGAAGAGACCTGAGTAGTCTCGAAAGCTTGGAATTTGTTACCATATTTTCAGTTAGCCATTAAACGGTATCAACCACAGAGGACTCTCAATTTATAATATTTTTCTATTCTTGGAATTGCAATTCATCATTTTATTGTCCTAGTAAAACTTCATTTATTCTTGTTTGAAGTACATACATTTGCAATGGCCACGTAACAAGGCAATAACTCAATATTTTATGCCTACACCCTCCTTGACCCTGGGCTTCAACACCGCCAGTTGCTGCTCAGAAGTGTTAAGGGTATGCCACACTAAACAATATCGCTAACGGGATCGCTAAAAACGTCACTATTTAGCGATCCCGTTAGCGATGTTGTTCAGTGCGGCAGCTGCCAGCGACGAGCTTCCTGCTGTGATCTCGCTCGTCGCTGACATCGTTCCGGACCCTATTTTATCGTCGGCGCTCCCGCTGGGTAAGTATAATCGCTAAGTGTAGCACCTTTTTGTGAACAATGTGCGACCTCATTAACGATGCATTAGTCAGCGGCGGAGGCGGGACTTTGTTTTCGTTCATAAACGCCCTTCAGCTCCGATTGGTGACCACAAACATCACCTCAGCTATAATAACTGCGCCCCCATCCATTGTTTCCAGAGCACTTTGCGGATGATTCCAACTGTGCTTTGTGCGTTTTTGTGAGGATAGTATCGCGTGTCGGTGTTTTGCGATCATATTTGTGGCGCAGTGGTGGGTTTTGCGATCCTGTCTGAGTCGTTAGAGCACCATCCATCCCCATTTGGATTTGGATCTTCGGGATATTTGGATTTGGATTCAAGGTACATATTGTTTGTGATGTTGTGATGTTTTGATAATGTTTTTTGACCTTATTTTTTTTTTTTCGTCCTCTGCTTTATTGCTTTTACACCCCTGACCTTATTTATTTATTTATTTTTTTATTTTTTTCGTCTGCTTTATTTATTTTACACCCCAGACTTTATTTTTTTCTTTTTTTATTTATTTTACACCCCTGACTTTATTTATTATTATTTTTTTTTTTGCTTTATTTATTTTACACCCCTCACCATTTTAGACATTTGTAAACTGTATATTAAATGTTAACTGAAAAGTTTATATTTTTTTTTTGTTATATAATTTTTATTTTATTCTTTATTTTATTTTGTTTAAACACTTTAGTAATAGTAATTAATTAGTCATTAACTTTTCTCTTCTTTACCGTACAGGTTGCACATAATGAACCTGTCCACCGCGGAGCGTATGATTGTGGCAGTTGCGCTATCTATGGAGGCAGATCGTCAGGAAGAGGCGCGGGTGGAAGAGAGGCGCTCCAAGCGAAAGCGTCGCATGTGGACCAGAGAATGGCTGGAGCAGAGGTCCAAATTCTCCCACATGCATCTAGTGAGGGAATTGCAGGAGAAGAATCCGCAGGATTTCCGGAATTATCTACGGATGTCGGAGGATTCATTCAAGCTCCTACTGGAAGCTGTGAGGCCACTCATTGAACGGCAGGATACCCGGATGCGTGCAGCTGTTTCAGCAGAGGAACGTTTGGCAGTAACGCTGCGATTTCTGGCAACCGGACGTTCCATGAAGGATTTGCAATATTCTGCTGCAATTTCTCGGTCGCTGCTTGGAGAACTAATTCCGGAGACATGCAACGCCATCGTCCGCAGTTTACGGAGCTACATGCCATTTCCAAAATCAGTGGCGGAATGGCAAATTATTGCCTCTGATTTTGAAAGGATTTGGCAGTTCCCAAACTGTGGTGGTGCCTTGGATGGCAAACATGTGCGGATCACGCAACCAGCCAAAAGCGGATCCTTTTTTCATAATTACAAGGGCTACTTCAGCGTGATCCTCATGGCCCTTGTTAATGCCAATTATGAATTTATTGACGTTAATGTTGGCATTAATGGAAGGGTTTCTGACGGTGGCGTTTTGGAGCACACAAGTTTTGGTGAACGGTTGTTTAATAATAAACTTAACTTGCCAACCAACATGGACACCACCGCCAACCTAAACTTTGTGTTTGTGGGCGATGAAGCCTTCCCCCTTCATGAGCATCTTGTTAAACCATACCCACAAAAGACTTTGACAGTGGAAAGGCGGATTTTTAATTACAGACTGTCTAGGGCACGGCGCGTTGTGGAGAATGCCTTCGGCATAATGGCCAACCGCTTCAGGGTTTTCCACACTCCTATCAACATGAAGCTGGAATCCATAGACTTTGTGGTGTTGGCCTGTTGTGTGCTGCACAATTTTCTACGCAAACGCGATGCTGGTACTTACAGTCCGCCAGGCTTCATGGACTCGGACAGCAATGGTGACGTGGTGCTCGGAGAATGGCGTGACAATGATCCCGCTATTGCAGGCCTTCAACCTGTCAATCAAGGCAGGAGCAAGGACAATGCGAAGGCCAGCAGAGACAAGTACTGCCATTACTTTAATGGGCCTGGTGCAGTGAGTTGGCAGCATCAGGTCTAGTTTGATTTGAGAATGTTTTACTTTACCCTTTTTTTAACAATGTTTTGATAATAAAATATTTTTATTTTAAAAATGCATTCGTGTTTTTTTCAATTATTTTACCAATATGGGAGAAGGGCTAATGATGGGTGAGATGTGGGGAGGGAGTAATGGGGATGGCAAAGAGACATGTTACCAGCAGCTGTAGTTTTTAAAATCTTTTCAAAGGCTTTTTTTTCCCCTATTTTTTGTTATACATTGTATCTACTTGTCACACACGTGCTCATGGGAGTACCATCAGTCATAGGAGTTAATTGTTACAAAAAATAAAGAAAAAAGTTTCAAATATTTTCAATTATTTTAAGGGCCTATGGTCTCAGTAGCGTTCAAACATTATAATTATATATAACAGATAATACACCACAGCTGCATATATAAAGTTTAAATATATAATATATATATTATAGTCATATATGAAAGGTTAAAAAATTGGTATACATATATTTGAAAATTCTTGGGAGGTAAAGGTCAACATTCACCAGGGAATCAGCTATTCACAGATATGCGACGTCATTGTGATCACAATGTGACCTCACACAAGTAAACAGATATGCATACAGATCTGCAAAAAGCCATTGTGATTTGCAAGGGGATTAGCGAGCCCCAGCCATCAAGATATGCGACGCTATTATGATCGCAATGTGACTACCCACGCTATGTAAAAAGCCATTGTTACTTGCAAAGGGGATTAGCGAGCCCCAGCCATCAAAATATGCGAGGCTATTGTGATCGCTATTTGACTACTCACGCTATGCAAAAAGCCATTGTGACTTGCAAAGGGGATTAGCGAGCCCCAGCCATCAAGATATGCGATGTTATTATGATCGCTATTTGACTACTCGCTATGCAAAAAGCCATTGTGACTTGCAAAGGGGATTAGCGAGCTCCAGCCATCAAGATATGCAATGTTATTATGATCGCTATTTGACACTGCAACTACACAGATATGCAAACAGATGCAAAAAGCCATTTGTGATTTGCAAGGTGAAAATTGTCACGAGCCCCAGCCATAAAGACATGACACGCCATTGTGATCGCCTACTTTGGAAGTGGTATTGCGATTGCAACAGCATTTCATATCTGTGCTTCTGCCGCATGGCTGCTGCGGTTACTTTTCAATCGCAAAACCGTTTTGCGTCGCGGTGCGGCCGCACGTAACGTGCGCACGCTGTGACGTCATGGCGCTGGCGTCGCCCAATGCTCTGTTGTTTGTGATGGCGGCAATGGCGGCGAGACAGAGACAGCGTGGCCCAAAATGGACGGACGAGGAGGTCCGTTATCTCATAAAAAAGACGGACCTCTGGGACTACCACTGCAGGCTACCTGTGGCACATCCAATGCGCCACAAAAGGGCATGCCTGCAGAGGATCCAGCGGGGCCTGCAGAGGAGGTACAATGTGCAGCGCACAAAAGCGCAAATAAGGAAGAAGCTGGCGGACCTGCGATACCGCTCACGCGAGAGGGTCGCCAGCATCCGGGCCCAGCTCCGCAGGCCTCTGAGTGAGTATTGATGAGGGTATCTGGAGAGGTTATGTTTTATGGGTTAGGCTACTTTCACACTTGCGTTTTTTTTGCGCTGCGTTTCGAGCGCACATGAAGCGCATTAAAAAAACGCATGCAAACGCTTGTAAACGCTGCAATATTTAGTCGCATCAGCATGCGCATTTCGACAAAAAAAAACAGCGTTTGTCTGCGATTTCATGCGTTTTTGCATGCTTTTGGGTTGTTTTGGCGCATGCGTTGTCTATGTGTCACATTTCTATCATCTCTGTCTCCATCATCTCTGGCTCTATCATCTCTGGCTCCATCATCTCTGCCTCCATCATCTCTGCCTCCATCATCTCTGGCTCCATCATCTCTGCCTCCATCATCTCTGCCTCCATCATCTGTCTCCATCATCTCTGCCTCCATCATCTCTGTCTCCATCATCTCTGTCTCCATCATCTCTGTCTCAATCATCTCTGTCTCAATCATCTCTTTTTTTTTTTTTTGACCGGAAAAAAAATTGCAACATGTAGCGTCTAGCGCGTATGCGTTCACACCGGGAAAATGCGCAGCGCACGACAAACGCACATGAACGCGTGCAAGCGCTAAACCCTGCGCCCGCCATGTTAAAGATAGGGGAACATTGCGCATGCGTCCGATAGCGCAAGTTGCGCTACGACAAAAAACGCAAGTAGCCTTATCTACCTATATCAATGCACCCGCAGTGATGGGAGTACCGACAGTGATAGGGCAGGCAGTAAAGGGAGTACCAGTCGTGAGGGGGTTTACAGGCATAGATGGAAGTACTGGCAGTAACGGGGTTAGTAGAAGGATTATTTGACTGAATTGTATATTTTATTTACAGCACCACCTTCACCAGCTGCTGCGGCTACCCCTCCACCTCCATCTCCTTCCCCGGCTACCCCTCCACCTCCATCTCCGGCTACCCCTCCACCACCATCCTCACCACACCTCTCCATCCTTCAGCCCCTTCCCTGGCAGCAACCCCCCTCCACAGTTGGGGTCATCCAGCACCTCACCTTCCATTGCCTTCTCTCCAGCATCATCCCGTCACACGGATGCAGGCTCCCCATCAGGTAATTAACGCACATTATATAAGCTTCAGACATCTTTGAGAACTTTGTAAGGTCTTATGTGTAATGGCTGTTGTAATATAAAAAAATTTTTCTGTGTTTCCCTAGCCGGCGGACCAACAGGTTCTGGGTGGGCAGTGAGCGGGTCGTCTGACGACAACCGTAAGTGTTAATTAACATAACATGTACATGTTGATGTTGCAACAGAATTCACTATTAACTGTTACCTTTTCCTCCACAGAAATCCCGACTGCCCAGGACCTGTTGGTGTCCCACCGCCGGCTGATGGCGAAAATGTGCAGCACTGTGGCAGCGATGCAGACAGCGGTGGCAGAGCTGCAAAGTGCAATGGGAGCTCTGCATCAACACGGGATGATGCTGGAGAGGGCAGCGGCTGGACACCGGGGCCCTCATTAATTTTTTTTTTTTGATTTTGTTAATAATTATTTTATAATTTTTTTATTTTGTTATGTTTTTTTATTTTATTTAAATTTTATATCTTTATTTAAAAAAAAAAAATATATATATATATGAAAAGAATATATATTTAATATTTACGTTCAACTACGCAGGTGTGGTGTATTATTTTTAGTATAAGGTTTTAGCGCTAGTGTGACCAGGGGCCTTAAAAAAAAAATGTTAATTTTTGATATTTTTTTCATTTAATTTTTTTCCCGATGATGTAACACCTATGATAGCTAGTACTCCCATGACCTCATGTGTGACAAGTAGATGTAATAAAAATACAACATTTTAATAGTTGACATCACATAAGAAAAGACCACAATTCATTAGATAAATAAGTTTTTTATTAAAAAAGGTATCAATGTAAAAATATAAAAACAACCAAAAAAAACTTTAGTAAAACATTTTAAAACCTACAACTGCTGGTAAGATGGATCATTGCCATTACCACGCTGCCTCTGGGGTGAATAAAAATAAGGGGGAGCACCAGCGTTTGGGTTTGGCACAGGATTGTGCGGCCATGAGTAGTCCGGGTACTGCGGTCTTGGCATGACGACATATCTGTTGTCCAGGTTTCCAAAAGACGCTTGATTCAGTACCTCGAACATCAGTCTCTCAGCATGAAGCCGCTGAACAGGATCCAGAGTAGGCAGCTTCTCATTCGCAAAATATGCAAAGCCAGTTATTTTTGTTTCTTTTTCTGCCGTAAGAAGTTTTTTAGCAATTTCCACCAATTCAGGAGTAGCCGAGGTGGGAGCCGAGGTGGGAGCCTTCCTTTTCGTTCCTGAAAGTGAAAGCCGCCTCCGCACAGATGATGGTGGCTCGACTACTTCGTCTATGTGATCCGGCATGCTGTCTTCTTCTGTTGGAGGTGTGGAGACCACCTCTTCTGTGTCCTGCATGAACAAAAAACAAATGGTAAATCACAAAGACAAAGCAATTAATCTTCACACTATAACACCCATATACAGCAAAAATGTGAAAACGACACTTGTAAAGACAAAGAAATTTATCTTCACACTATAACACCCGTATACAGCAAAAATGTGAAAACAACACTTGTAAATGGAAAAGCCTCAACCGTTGAGCTAGATAAATTCTCAGTACATGAAGGGATATATTCTGCCATTTTATCTACATTTCACAATAATATTTTTTAAATTTAAGTCCACTTTGGCATGTACATTAAAATGTGTTGTAATACAAAGGTACTTACATGTATGACAGGGGTGTCCGGCTGGATCACCGGGTCTAGATCCGACATGGATGTCCCTTGTCTGGGTACTTCCTGGTCCCTTGTAAAAGCTAACAGATCAAAGTACCACAGTTGGGGGACATAAACTTCTTCGGCCCCGGCTCCAGATTTGGTTGAATTGATAACTTTATTGAGCTCTTTTTTATAAACCGTGCGGAGGCCCTGAATCCGTTTTTTAACCGTTGACTCATCCGCCGGTTCATCAGGGTAACGGCTCCTGCAGAGCTCCACCAGTTTTTGGTAGGCGTCCTTCTTTTTCAACCGGTTACAATAATCTGCAGACTTAATTTTCCAGAGGCACGGCATTGTGCGGTACAGCTCGATAAAGTCACGCAAAAACTCCTGCTTATCAGCCATCTGTAATAAAAAAATGATTATGTGAGAACAGCAGAATGGTTAAATAAAATGCTTACATAGTCTACAACATAGAACACAGCAGGGAACATAAAATGGTGGTTGTGGGCGACGCAGGAGTAAACATAGACAGAGCTGGGATCATAAAATGGTGGGCGTGCCTGAACAAAACAATGAAAAACATGATGGACAACAATGGTTAACAACAGCAGAGAGATCTAAAATGGATCGGTACAATTAAAGACAAAAGAAAAATTAAATGTGACAAAAAAAAAAAAAAAATTACCTACCTTACAAAACGTGTGATTCTGAAAAAAGAAATAGGGAAACTAGCATCACAACTGGATCGCAGAGGATACTCCACAGACGATCGCAAAAACTCCAACGTAGAACGTAGCAACCGAAATAGTGGCGTAAACCGGATCGCAGTAGCTACCAAGACTAGCAGGACACTGGGTGAAAAGAACCGCTTCTGCTCGAGAGCAATGGAGAGGAGTGCTGATACGTCGTCTTTTATGACGCGGTCATCCAATCACAAAGCGGGAGAGCTGTGATAAATATCTATGACACACATAGTGACCACCAATCTGTGACGAGGGGCGTGCAAAAGGTCGCGCTCAGTCACGCCTATCGAGGTCGTGATCTTTCACAGTACATGCAGTGTTGCACATCCCAACGACCGCCAAAGTCGTTAAAAAGATCGCTAACCGCTGATGCGCCGTTAATGAGATCGTCAAGTATGGCAGCTACTAGCGACCTTAAAACGATCACACAAACGATGGCGTCGTTATCGTGATCGTTAGCGGGAACGTTTAGTGTGGCAGTACCTTTAGATGCACAGATGAAAACAATCGCTGATGTGTTTGTGGGGTTCAGTAACGCCTGCTGTTCCCCTGCTGTGTGTCTGGCAAAAATTACTGGTGCTAACTACAACTTCAACTTCAAACATCTCATACTAGGCCTCTGCCTACACCCTCCTTGACCCTGGGCTTCAACACCACCAGTTGCTGCTCAGAAGTGTTAGATGCACAGATGAAAACAATCGCTGATGTGTTTGTGGGGTTCAGTAACGCCTGCTGTTCCCCTGCTGTGTGTCTGGCAAAAATTACTGGTGCTAACTACAACTTCAACTTCAAACATCTCATACTAGGCCTCTGCCTACACCCTCCTTGACCCTGGGCTTCAAAACCGCCAGTTGCTGCTCAGAATTGTTAGATGCACAGATGAAAACAATCGCTGATGTGTTTGTGGGGTTCAGTAACGCCTGCTGTTCCCCTGCTGTGTGTCTGGCAAAAATTACTGCTGCTAACTACAACTTCAACTTCAAACATCTCATAGTAGGCCTCTGCCTACACCCTCCTTGACCGTGGGCTTCAACACCGCCAGTTGCTGCTCAGAAGTGTTAGATGCACAGATGAAAACAATCGCTGATGTGTTTGTGGGGTTCAGTAATGCCTGCTGTTCCCCTGCTGTGTGTCTGGCAAAATTACTGCTGCTAACTACAACTTCAACTTCAAACATCTCATACTAGGCCTCTGCCTACACCCTCCTTGACCGTGGGCTTCAACACCGCCAGTTGCTGCTCAGAAGTGTTAGATGCACAGATGAAAACAATCGCTGATGTGTTTGTGGGGTTCAGTAACGCCTGCTGTTCCCCTGCTGTGTGTCCGGCAAAAATTACTGCTAGCTACCTAATCATGGTGAAAAAAACATGACATGTTAAAGTGTCTAGTGCTACACATAGATATGAGGCTACACCTTGATTTCTAAGCTGTAAACATTTGAAACGTCAACTTTAAAACCATAAAATGATTAGTCTTTGTCACAAATCTGTTACAAAATAATTGTGACATATTATTACAGATATGCACATGTCGAAAACAAATGCAAACACAAAAGCCTACTTATGCTATAGGATACTGATGGTCAACCTTGTCACTCCATAGCTTAGACAAATCCAACTCACATCATTCATGACTCAAATTCTGCAATGTTGGAAGTGCATAATGTGGGTTGAACTTTGACAACTGCTGCAGTGCGAAGGTTATACTTCAGTGTTCTTGCCTTTTAAATAAAAGCATACAAGTAAATATAATAATCCAATGTTGATTAAGGGACGTGATGTACACCTGTAATATTGTGCAAACAATGCATGTAGGAATAGTCCTCTTCAACATTACTTATATTTGTGTCATTTTAAAAAATACATATTTAATTAGAAAGTTAACAGCCCATATCATAAAGGTCCTTCATGTAAACATGATAATCGCTAACAAAAATCATGCATTACCTTGGTAAAGTCAATAGTGCATAGTCACAATACCAAAATATATACCTGTAAGTGGTGCTGAAAGAACGACAACTGATAGAATAGGTGAATGATATCTATTTATCAGACTGAATAGCGACACCTGTACAATGTCGATATAATACTGTACCTTAACAAAACAGCTGTGTCACACCTCACACTCGTTTTTCTTGTAGCTTGTTTTGTAATAGGGCACATGCGTGTATGTTTCATCATAGGTGCATGTTTACTGAGTAAAGCAGTTATGACAACGCCTTTGTGTTGTCGGTACGCTTGCGATGATGAACGATGCGCACCGTGAATGTTAGTCTGCGTCATAAGACGTACAGACGCTCCAATACCCAACTCGTCACAGCAGGAAGCCAGTCTGTGCGTCCAAACAAAGGCGCAACCATACATGCACGTAACCTTTTATAAAGCTATATAAAAAAAAGGATGTAGTAGTAACGCACACTTTATTGAGGTACAGTATTACATCGCCATTCACCATCTGTGGCTATGCAGTCTCATCTATATATACCTTATCTATCCGTTGTCATGCTTGCAAGTCCACAGTCAGGCATAAATATCTGTTTTCACTCTGCACTATGCACTTTTTAAATTTTTTGTTTGTTATTATAAATGATTGGCACATATTATCAGTATTACATGATGGAAATTTTAGATATTTTTAAAAATTTTTTAGTGATATTATTCACCAAATGTAAAGTTTTATGAATGTCAAAGATAACTTGTAATGCTGATTATGTTTTTAAGTCAGCCATTCATTGTCTACACAATAAAAATGGTGTACATACTGTTACTTAGCCATCATTAATGGATTCTGATATGTACTTGTATGCTTTTATTTTAAACCGTATAGCAGATTATTTAACCTATTTTAATTGTGGTTTGCATTGCTTTTCAACATGTTAATGTATGCGTTTATGTTTGTAAATTATTAATTTACATATATTTTTTTAAGTAAAATCATCATCTTATGGTACTAAAGGTTATATTTCTCTTGTTTGGAGTATAGACATTTTTAATTGACACGTAACAAGGAAAATACTTGATATAGTATTTAAACATCCTCCTTGACCCTGGGCTCCAACATCGCCAGTTGTTGCTCGGAAGTGCTGTTAGTGCAGTGAACACTTGCTCCTGTGTTACTGGGGTTCAGTAATGTCAGCTGTTCCCCTGCTGTGTGAACGGCAAAAAGTCCTGCTGCCTCCACCATGTTCTCTTCTCATTCCTGGGCTACAACACCGCCAGTTGTTGCTCGGAAGTGCTGTTAGCACAGTGAACACTTGCTCCTGTGTTACTGGGTTTCAGTAATGTCAGCTGTTCCCCTGCTGTGTGAACGGCAAAAAGTCCTGCTGCCTCCACCATGTTCTATTCTCATCCCTGGGCTACAACACTGCCAGTTGTTGCTCGGAAGTGCTGTTAGCACAGTCAACACTTGCTCCTGTGTTACTGGGGTTCAGTAATGTCAGCTGTTCCCCTGCTGTGTGAACGGCAAAAAGTCCTGCTGCCTCCACCATGTTCTCTTCTCATTCCTGGGCTACAACACCGCCAGTTGTTGCTCGGAAGTGCTGTTAGCACAGTGAACACTTGCTCCTGTGTTACTGGGGTTCAGTAATGTCAGCTGTTCCCCTGCTGTGTGAACGGCAAAAAGTCCTGCTGCCTCCACCATGTTCTCTTCTCATCCCTGGGCTACAACACCGCCAGTTGTTGCTCGGAAGTGCTGTTAGCACAGTGAACACTTGCTCCTGTGTTACTGGGGTTCAGTAATGTCAGCTGTTCCCCTGCTGTGTGAACGGCAAAAAGTCCTGCTGCCTCCACCATGTTCTCTTCTCATCCCTGGGCTACAACACCGCCAGTTGTTGCTCGGAAGTGCTGTTAGCACAGTCAACACTTGCTCCTGTGTTACTGGGGTTCAGTAATGTCAGCTGTTCCCCTGCTGTGTGAACGGCAAAAGTCCTGCTGCCTCCACCATGTTCTCTTCTCATCCCTGGGCTACAACACCGCCAGTTGTTGCTCGGAAGTGCTGTTAGCACAGTGAACACTTGCTCCTGTGTTACTGGGGTTCAGTAATGTCAGCTGTTCCCCTGCTGTGTGAACGGCAAAAAGTCCTACTGCCTCCACCATGTTCTATTCTCATCCCTGGGCTACAACACTGCCAGTTGTTGCTCGGAAGTGCTGTTAGCACAGTCAACACTTGCTCCTGTGTTACTGGGGTTCAGTAATGTCAGCTGTTCCCCTGCTGTGTGAACGGCAAAAATTCCTGCTGCCTCCACCATGTTCTCTTCTCATCCCTGGGCTACAACACCGCCAGTTGTTGCTCGGAAGTGCTGTTAGCACAGTCAACACTTGCTCCTGTGTTACTGGGGTTCAGTAATGTCAGCTGTTCCCCTGCTGTGTGAACGGCAAAAAGTCCTGCTGCCTCCACCATGTTCTATTCTCATCCCTGGGCTACAACACCGCCAGTTGTTGCTCGGAAGTGCTGTTAGCACAGTCAACACTTGCTCCTGTGTTACTGGGGTTCAGTAATGTCAGCTGTTCCCCTGCTGTGTGAACGGCAAAAAGTCCTGCTGCCTCCACCATGTTCTCTTCTCATCCCTGGGCTACAACACCGCCAGTTGTTGCTCGGAAGTGCTGTTAGCACAGTGAACACTTGCTCCTGTGTTACTGGGGTTCAGTAATGTCAGCTGTTCCCCTGCTGTGTGAACGGCAAAAAGTCCTGCTGCCTCCACCATGTTCTATTCTCATCCCTGGGCTACAACACCGCCAGTTGTTGCTCGGAAGTGCTGTTAGCACAGTGAACACTTGCTCCTGTGTTACTGGGGTTCAGTAATGTCAGCTGTTCCCCTGCTGTGTGAATGGCAAAAAGTCATGCTTCCTCCACCATGTTCTATTCTCATCCCTGGGCTACAACACCGCCAGTTGTTGCTCGGAAGTGCTGTTAGCACAGTCAACACTTGCTCCTGTGTTACTGGGGTTCAGGAATGTCAGCTGTTCCCCTGCTGTGTGAACGGCAAAAAGTCCTGCTGCCTCCACCATGTTCTCTTCTCATCCCTGGGCTACAACACCGCCAGTTGTTGCTCGGAAGTGCTGTTAGCACAGTCAACACTTGCTCCTGTGTTACTGGGGTTCAGTAATGTCAGCTGTTCCCCTGCTGTGTGAACGGCAAAAAGTCCTGCTGCCTCCACCATGTTCTCTTCTCATCCCTGGGCAACAACACCGCCAGTTGTTGCTCGGAAGTGCTGTTAGCACAGTGAACACTTGCTCCTGTGTTACTGGGGTTCAGTAATGTCAGCTGTTCCCCTGCTGTGTGAACGGCAAAAAGTCATGCTGCCTCCACCCTGTTGTCTTCTAATCCCTTGGCTTCAACACCGCCAGTTGTTGCTCGGAAGTGTCATTGGCACGGGTACTCACTCCTGCCCAGACTGGTTACAGCACGCCATCTGTTTCCTGTCAGTGTAAACGTCACTTAGCCTCCAATAAGTTGTCCTGTCGTGTTGCGGTCGGGTTAGCCGACTCTATGGTTCTTGGAGTTTAGGTGCTTCCTATGTGTACTGCGGGATATGCAAATAAAGGCTGTTTCCGTTGTGACAATAGGACAATCACCCACTGTAGTACTGTGGGATTCGGTAACTGCGGCCGGCTCGCGCCTGTCAACTTAAATTTCCATGGGTACCTTCTGCTACCCGTCTGGGTTCCAGTACCGTCAGCTGGTTCTCCGCAGTGCCTTTGGCCTAGGTGCCTCCATCTCGGTATCCGAGTTCCAGCAACGTCTGCTGGTCCTTGGTAGTGCTTGGAGCACAGGTACCTCCTGCTTAGTAACCGTGTCCCAGTAACGTCAGCTGGTCCTCGGTTGTGCCATTGGCTCTTTTCCTTCTGCTGCCCCTCCGGGTTCCAGCACAGTCAGCTGGTCCTCGTTTACTTGCATTGGCTCTTGTACCTTCTGCTACCCGTCCGGGTTCCAGTACCGTCAGCTGGTTCTCCGCAGTGCCTTTGGCCTAGGTGCCTCCATCTCGGTATCCGAGTTCCAGCAACGTCTGCTGGTCCTTGGTAGTGCTTTGGAGCACAGGTACCTCCTGCTTTAGTAACCGTGTCCAGTAACGTCAGCTGGTCCTCGGTTGTGCCATTGGCTCTTTTACTTCTGCTGCCCCTCCGGGTTCCAGCACAGTCAGCTGGTCCTCGTTACTTTGCATTGACTCTTGTACCTTCTGCTACATTTACAAATTGAAGTTTTTTTTCAATGCTTTTTTGGGTAATCACTCTGGATCTCCAACAATTAAGACGACGACCCTGATGAATACCCCGAAGAAGATGACGACCACAAGGACGACGAGCATCAAGCGAACCAGCCTAAACACCATCACAAAGAAGAAATAAAAGATTACCAAACAGGATTTAAGAAGGTTAAGACAAACTACAAGATACAGAACAAAGGACTTAAGAACAATAAGCAGAAGATCAAAAGCAGAAGAACAGAAGTATAAGACCAAAATGAAGAGCAAAATATATGCTCTAAATTATAAGCAAGAAGACTAAGCATGTATGGGGTGAGTCCGTTCCTCCTCGTGGTGCCCCTGGAAAATGCCTGCTGCTGCAGGCTAAACTGAACACGGACAAATACTGTTGTAATTTAAATCTTTTGTGACAGCAAGAACGGAAGGATGAAAAATTCATATTTTTGATAGATTACAAGTACAGGATTCTCTGTCACAAATAAGAATATGATGAAGAAGATGAAGTACAATATGAATAAGAATAATAGTTTAATAAGAAGAATATGAGTAATGTTAACAAAAAGATGAATAGCAAGAAGTTTAAGAAGAGATAAAGAAGGTGAAGATGAAGAATAATTTGATGAAAAAGATGATGCTGCTGAAGATCATGAAGGAGAAAGTGTGTCAAAAGTTAAAAAGGTGAAGAGCATGGAAGTTGTGAAATATACATATTTGCCAAAATAGAAAAAACGTTAACAACATTGTCAATTTTCTTCGTCAATCCGAACATCTTTAAAAAAAAAAATATTTATGCTATTCCATTTGATTGGGTTAAAACATCTATGCCTTTAATGTCTCCTCAACCTTCCACAATACATTGTACATTACTCTTTGTTGTTTTCCTTCATGTACAATTAACCAACAAGGCAAGAATGGGTTTTTTTTAATTCCGATATTTTGTTCCCATAGACTTACATTGGATTTCCGTTATCGGTATCGGGTATCGCCGATATTTTTTGGGTATCGGCGATACCATTCCGATTCCGATACTTTTGGATATCGGAAAGTATCGCTCAACTCTACTCATCATCACTTGAATGAGGATGTTAACCATGTTCTAAATTCAGATGAATTTCTGAATGATGTCCAGGGCAACCAAGCTCTCATATATTGGTATAGTCTAAGTTCAGCCAACTGTCAGAAACTATGAGCTTTTCCATGTGAATAAGGTTATCTATCGCCTCAACCCATTCTAATTTAGAAGGAATGGTAATTGATTTCCAATGTCTGGGGATAATCTGTCTCATTGCAGCTAAAAATACTCTAATAGTCCCTTTTTAATTGATAGAAATGGATATAGGGAATTTGATAGTAAAGATGTTTCTGGATTGTGCAGGAAGTTATTGCAAAGTAATTTATTGAAGATATAAATAATCCTGTCCACAATTTGAATATTTGGGGGCTTGACCACCAAATATGGTTCATGTTACTTACAGTGGAGTCACATCTCCAACACTTATTTGTCATATTAGGATACATGTGATGAATGCGGTCTGGGTTCCTGTACCATCTGGAGACGATCTTGCTATTAGTTTCCTGGATGTGACATGATATAGATAATTTGTGAGTAAGAAGAAAAGATTTATTTCAAATCAGAAGTACAGATATTTTTACCTAGCTCCTTTTCCCATTGGTCTTAATAGGGAAAAAAGGGTCCTAAGCACCTCTTCCCTCTTCAGCAACTCACATAACAAAGAAATACAATGCAAAGGAAGTCTCCTCCCAATACAGATTTTTTCAAAATCAGTTAAAGGTCTGATCCAGTTTCATGGCTGGTAATTGAATAATATCGACTATGGATACGGAGGTACTCCATCCAAGCCTGACCAGATGAACGCCCTGGTGTAATAAGACTCTCTAAGGGTTTGAAGCCAGTCGGGGAGACAACCTGTCTCATCTGTGACAATGGATTATGTAGTGTGCCTAAGAAACGGAAACCACTATCATCCTGAGGATTGCAGAGTATAGGAGACAACGGACCCGATGCAGATGATATTTTATATTTATTAATTATTTTGTCACAGATATTTAAAAGAACATGATATAGAGGTAAAGTATTAGGGGAGATATTATGGATCTAAAAGTATGTCCCCCCCCAAAGTAGTTTAGCAAGTGGGACGGGATTTAAGTGTTTCTCCTATTCAGTCCATAATCCCTTGGAAGGCTTTATGATGATATGCAAAACTTATGAGCACAACTGTATAAAGTTAAAGATGACACATTTCGTTTGTATTTTAGTCAAAAAAATATATATATATTTTTATTCTTTTACATTTTAAAAATGACAAAAAAGGAAAATGGACCAATGCAACGATTTGGGCACCCTGCATGGTTAGTAGCTGGTAGTTAAGAATCACAGCTTGTAAATGCTTTTTGTAGGCAGACAAGAGTCTTTCATTATCCATTTATAGAAGCAATCCCCTTTTAAAACTTCAGCTTTTTTCAGATGGTGATATGTTTGCATCAATAATTAGTTGAAATTTTATTGGATCCATTCTTAACTTACCTGTGAAAT